>JAZDUH010000152.1:30972500-31157500 GCA_036419115.1 Scarus forsteni
CAAACACGGTGACAGTGGAAGTCACCTGGTACTGTGCAGCAGACCAGTCACGGGCTTGCGATCCTTGTTTTTATGTTCAGTTACATGCTTGGGGATCTGCGCTTCAGGCTGCAAGCAAATCTAACACTGTTCAGGATTTAAAGGACTTAGATTTAAGGCCAAGGTGTAGCTTTGACACAGGAGCAACAATCAGGCTTCAGGCTTGTTGTGTGAACAAGCAAGTCTTGGGATTTTGGGGGTTGGTTACCCTGACATAATTTAAGGGTTGCATGTGTGAAATGGGGTTATGAGGGGAGATCAGAAGATGCCCTCTGAATATTACATGCTTTTAGACCTCACTTAGAGTATAAAAACAACTAGCTGTATTTTTGTTTTTCTCTACAAAGCTGAGTGCATACTTTGACAGTCAGCTGACGGTCTTGATCATCATTCACATTTGTTTTAATTCAGAGGACATACTTGATAAAATTGTTTTTTTAGCTCTCTTTAATGTGAAGTCAGTGATACAAATGACAAGTGCGAAGACTCACAGTCTGGTAAAATCATCCAATGTGTGCTAGGGCAGTTTATTGCCAAGAATCTGGCAAAAAGACATATCGCAATATGCAGGTTATGTTGCAATACATTGTGAGATATCACAATACGATAAAAAGGGCAAAATGTCTTAATTTTTTCCCACTAAAATGTCTTTTTCAATTCAGTATTAGGAACCCACATTATTGTTTGACAATTACAGTAACAATTAAATAATAAAACACTAGTTACAGTTTATAATAACTGCTTTTTTTCTATAAAGTATGATTCCTGCAACACAGTTACACTATTTCTGTCTCAGTGACAGAAATAATCACACTTGATGTTACAGAGAGAGAAAAAAATTCACTGAATGTCTTTTTAGAAATTGGTTTAACATGTGCTTATGTCAGTGGTCCTATGTGTCCAGCTATGGTTTGAAAGTCATCGAGTCAGTTGCATGCTTAACATGGATGGCAAAAACCACTGAATTAATACTATGGAACACAACAGGAGGAAATCTTTGTTGCAAATCCAAACCTTAAAGTATCTGCAGGAAACTGTCTTTAGAGTTTGCCTTCCTGTGAGCATCAGGGAATATCTTGCACCCATGAAATCCCCTAACATGAGCTCAGTGTTTCCAGCTCACACAACATCGTTTTCTATGAGCACATTCAACTTATTTTTTCTTTATTTTCCCATGTCCTCATAGAGATTCCGCACAAATATTCCTATTTTTTACTATGTTTGTAAACAGTCACATTATTGTGTTCACAGCTCCAGGGTTCCCTGTCCAGGGTTTTCCTAATGGATACCCTGGTTATCCAATCAGAGGGGATTCCTCTCAGCCCTCTCTTGCTGATGATCATGGACACAGCCTCATGGGTTTGGAAGACCAGGTAAGACTGGACTGTTTACATCTGAGGGTATTTGTTACTTTGTCCTAACATTAAACCATTTTTATTCCTTTTGCAGACCCACACCTATGTAAACACTGTAAGTATGGAGGGGGATCTCTCCATGCGTCACTGTGTGCATTCTTTACCCGAGGTGAGACCCAGCACCTTCCCAGAAACCACACGGGGATCCATGCCTGTTGGGGGCCAAGGAAACCTGCAGCCAAACCTACGGCGCTGTCCCCTGGAGGAGCACAACGATCCTCAGGTGTTCATGCAGCCGTCCTCACAGGAAGTCAAATTCATGCTAGGCCCCACACCAGCACAGCGCCACCTGCTGGAGAGAGAGAGGGAGAGAGAAAGGGAGAGGCACGGGCACAATCCTCACAACCTTCAGCCAGTAGAGGGTGCAACAGGCTCAGAGACGGAGGGGGATGAGCCCTCTATGCACTTGTGCAACTCTCATTCCTACCATCATTTCCATCACCACGCGCACCAGCATCCCGGCCTGGAGCACCCAGACAGCTGCCAGAGTGGAGAGCTCACCTACGAGAACATCAATGGCTTGAGAAGCGGAAGGAAGCAGCGCTTGAGTCCGAGCAGTGTGTCGCAGTCTGTGGGTTCTAGCAGCAGCAGTAGCACAGGGGACAGTCACTCACACTCCCTCCTACACCCACATGTCCATGGCCCCTCTTCTCTGCCCCCACAGGGCTACCCCTGTGAGAGGAGCATGAGTGGATGCCACCGTCGGACAGCTCTGCTCAACTATGAGAACCTTCCATCTCTGCCGCCAGTCTGGGAGTACAGAGCCCTGCAGCGGGATGAGGAGCACGAGGAGGATGATGATGAGCAGGAGGAGGATGACTATGAGGAAGAAGAGGAGGACTTTGATGAGTATGAGTTCTCAGAGGGTCCTGGGACACCGAACGGGTACCACCAGGACAGTCGGGGCATCCACAGAGATGCCCTGCAGAACTATGTCAACACAGAGCAGGTCCAGCCGCCACAGCTCCGACATGCCTGCCCACCACATCCTAGGCCATGTCAGCCCGACCGAGGGGGTCGCATATTTAGCTTTGATTTCCGCAGACGATCGAGATCAGGGGTGGGAGGCTGTGAGCACAGCCACATGCCCCCATCGCGACAGCTGAACTACATCCAGGTGGACTTAGATGGAGAGCCTCCTTGCCAAGCCCTCGGTGGTGGTGGCAGCAGCGGGGGTGCCCAAAACCAGCCACAGCACCAGCGCCTACCACCCAAAAAATGTGGCCCGCAGGCACCCCGGCGCAGTGAATGCTACGCAGTCATTGACCCGAAGAAGACTGCCGCCATGTCCAAGCTGCAGAAAGCTCTGCCCAGGGATGATGGGACTTCCAGAAAGACTCGCCACAACAGCACAGACCTGCCTCTGTAAACAGTGTTTGGACTGAAGAGGAGCGATGAAGATGGATGAAGGCTTATTCTCATCTTAGCACACTGGACTCTTCACTGTCATCCATCCATTCACCTGTCGGGCTGACTGATACAGTACAGGTACCTAATTAGAAGCTGTAAAACCTTTCTGTGCATAGAAAAAGGAAATCTCTGAGGATAATTTGCCATTTTATTATTTGTTATTTATTAGATATGTGTTGTGAAGCTCATGAGAAGTTTGCAGTATTTACTGCACATACCATTTGCTGGATTCATAATATAAAGAAATATATTTAAGAATAAAATCATATATATGTATATGATTTTATGCTTACCTGTGGCTCAGAGCAGAGACCTCAGTTTCCAGTGGAAGCAGTCATTGCCATACGGTTTGAACTTTTTTTCTCAACTCATCTTGTTCCTATCTTCTTATTTTAATACATTCATATGATTTTTTATTTTGATACTATAGGAGTAAAAAAAGAGACCCTGGTCACAGAGGAAGTTCAACTGTGGTCGGAGTAAAGGAGGGTAAATGATTGCTCCATGAAACTGGCCAATACTCATACCTCATCACAAGCATCAACATACTGGCTAGTAAAGAGAGCATTGTTTATTATAGTATGCCTACAAAGCATTTTGCACACAATCCTATGGAATTGTATTTTACCATATTTTAGGGATGGTGTAGTCCAATCCAAGACATGTAAAAAGGAATTATTAAACAGAATAGATGGAGAATTATTCCAAACTAAATGATGGTAAAAGTAGCACACATGGTGTAAAAAGAGCGCCTTTCTATTCACATGCAGCAAATGGAAAAAGTAGCATATCAAGTTCTATCACTCCTCCTGTGCATCATCCCAGGCCCGCAGGAGTTCCGGCGGTTTACGCTTGTCACTTTGCACTTTTGACCTGCTCTTTGTTCTCAAGTCCCACTCCATTGTGTCCTTTTACCAAAAACAGGAGGGCCAGATATCTCACTCTAAGTCAGCATTGTAGATATTTTTACTTACATATTTATTGTTTAAAACATCAACAACCTCAAAAAGTGGCATTAAGCTGAAACCTCACAGAAGACGTGCTGAATCTCTAATTTTTTTGTTGTCAAGGCGTGAATGGTCTGTTTTAAAGGGTTAATCAAGTATGTCATGCAGTGAAGTATTTGTGAAGCTATTTATCAACCCTATTAGGTTGATATTTATTTATTTATTTATTTATCTATTATTTTGTTTTAAATTGTTTTTTTGTGCGATGACTGGTGCTTTGTTATCCAGTTGGTAATTCGGAGACCAAAGTTTCACCTTAAATGATCACTGGTCGCTGGTGTTTTACTGTTATAACTGTGCTAAAAACTATTTAAAAGAGAAAGACGGTATGTGTATTTTAAGTGCCAAACCAGAATTGCGAACTGCACCATGAATAAAATCATACATAGAATTCGTAGACATCAACAGAACAGAAATGGTTTAGGATCAGGAGGCAAGGCTTTAGAGGCAAACCTTCAAGCTGCACAGTCCTGTTACTCTTTTCACACGGAGACACGCAAGACCGATAATCACAGTTTGGGGGCTTCTTTGCTGCTACATTGCACATGCTAACAGTAGTCTCTGCAAGCTACAAAATGAAATGTGCGTTTGATCGAGAGATGTCAACCCTTATCATATTGTTCATAACCTAAAGAGGAAGCATATCACACATATGTTAATGTTGGCTTATCATTTATTTGACTGTGATCAATTACAAAAGGATTAATTTCTAGTCAAAGTGAGCTTGGAGAAATAATGGAGAAGGCTAAATGTGATAAACATGTTTACTGTCCTGACCTGTAGGGACACTTAAGGCTGGATCAGACTAAACAAATCCAGACAGACTTTGACCCACCCATCTTTAAACATTTGGCCCCATTGTTAACATCAGGACAGATGGAGGCTTTTATAGTGCAGCATAATCAGCATTGCATTGAGGAGGCCCCACGACCCAATTTAACCAGATTGGCATATCACAATTTTTTGCATTTCCTGCTAGTTTGACACTCTGATCTGCCAAAAGGATGTTTATTAAGGAGTAGAAGTCTGTTCAACCAGACACATACATTTTATTTGTAACACATGCATAATAGACAAAATAATTAAATAAATCAAAAAGATGGAGACTGAAGCTTAAGCATATTTAAACATATTTAGTTGAAGACTAAAGTTACACAGCAAACATTATTCAGGTTTTCCCATTAAAAAACTAATTTTCCAACTTAAATATATTTTTCCCTACCTCCCTTTTCCAAAAGAAAAATAAGCTACAAATGGCAAATTGCACAAAACAAGTTTGTTTTTTTAATTTTATCAATGTCACAAAAGTTAACGGAATTAAAGTGCAGGGTGTAATTTTAGCCAGGCTGCTAGCACTAATACCGCTGATCCTGATGGACATGTTGATATTACTTAAAAATCTATGGGAAGGCATATACTTAGCCCCCTCCTCAGTGTCCTTTGAACTTGTGCACAGTCACTCTGGTGGCCATGTTAGTCAGCTGTGTTAAACTGACCTAAAGGGTGGTCTCAAATGGTGCCATTGTAAGGGACAAAAATAACTATGTTGTCTGTTCCCGCCATTAGCAACAGATGATTTGTAAGTCTCTCTCTCCCTCTCTTTTTTTAATTAAAGATTGTTCACAAATAAACACTCAGCTTCTGATAAGGTGGATGTTTTTGGCTTCAGGGTAACATAATGTTGTGATTTCAGATTTTTTAAATCAAATGCTGCTGTCTACAGAACTTTATCATAGCTATTGTTCTAAAATAAAAAGATGAATAATTTAATGAACTTAAATTATCCTCCTGCTTTATTCATCCAAGATGTAATCACAGGCTGTCTGTGAGGTCTCAGAAAATATAGTTGATAAACTGATGTGACGTAGAAGTCAAATTTTAATTTTTTTAAAAAAAGTCTTAATTGCACATTCCCAGGTATTAATTTTATTGGCTTTGTGGAAGATTGTTTGAATGCTCTTGATGAGTTATTTTATTTTTTTGTAACTTTGGTTAAAGTCAGTCTTGCATTATCTGTCTATAGTTTGACATAATTTTTTCAGTTGTTTATATCTTATTTTTGTTTCTCTGCAAGCTCTAAAGAATTCAACTGCATGAAATGTTTCGTGCCCAATCTCCCTTGCATATTATTGTTATGATGTCTGGCCAACAGTAAACTCCAGAGAATACAAAGCCTGAATAATTACATCTTATAGGGGCATCTTTAAAAAAACATTTGTCTTAACATTTGGCCCAAATACTTTATTTCTAAAGAGAAAAAATGAAAAGAAAAAATGCATTGTTTATATGAAATGTTTTATGCACTTGGGTGGTCAATAAGAGGCATTTACATTTCAGGACTTTTATTTACTACTTCTTAAACAAGCAGATTTTGATAATTCTCTTAATAGCAATGCCATTATAATGTCCTTATAGGAAAACTTCTATTATTAAGAACTGAAAAGTATATTATCGTCATCAATAAGGAAATGTTAAGCTCTTTTAGATTGAGAGCAAATCCTGGAAGATGACATAAATTACCCCCAAAAAAGCTTTTTCTTTGTCTCATTTCTGATCAGAATGTCATCAGACAGAAACCTCAAATCTCCTCAAATCAGAAGTTGAGAGTATATATTTTGCTGGTTTCATTTTTGCAAATTACATTTACAAGAGGGATATTTGTAGCAGGATGCTCAACTTTAAGGGGACTCCTGGTCAGATACATTGGCACATTGAAAGTGTATTTACATTTTTGCAATAATAGGTGACTATTTCTTTTTCGATCTAAGCCAGACCAATGTCAAGTTTAAAATCTACAAAAAAGTCTATAAAGCAGGGGGTTAAACACACTCACATTTTCTTCTGTTAATCAAGTCATCTTTTTATTTCAGCTACCTTCATTGTTCATACATTGAATCAGTCACTAAGAAAAACATGAGGATGCCAATGTTGTTAATTGTCAGAGACGGTTTGCTCGAGTTCTCATTACCAGTGCCATGATGTAGTTCCTCCTTAAAAATTTTTGTGTATTAAACCTTTCAAGTCAGTGTTGATGATTTGTACAGGAAACAGGAAGTAATTCATATTTTTTCTCATATCATTGCTTTGTGATCATAATATTTTTTTAAAAATCCATGATGAAATATGTAAAGGGTTTTTTTTAATAACACAGTAACCTCACAATGACCCAAAGCCTGTTGGCAGTGAAAGCAGCATTAGTACCACAAAGTCCTGCCCAGTGTTGACAGATGAATAATCACTTTAGGTGAAATGTTCTGCCCAAACTATCTCTGTATTTTTTTTTTTACCAAGTTCAAACTAAGTACAGTCTGTGCCTCATAAATCCTCGTGATTGGCACCTTCTTATTTGATCTTAAGTGTTTCTTTTTAACAACTTTCACTGCGTGTGCTGCAGGCGTTTTTCACACGTTGGAGAAATCATTATCTCAGCTCATCGGTATGGATCTTTCCTGCTTGTGCAATCTGCAGGGCAAGTAGCCACAAGGTGTGATAACTACTGTTGTCATTTAGTTCCCTATATGGGATTTATTGTAAGCATTGTTTAACCAAAAAGGGCTTGCTCTGTGTTTACTGTACAAACATGAACGCATACCTTGAGGTCAACTTTAAAGATATTTCTCACTGTGCCTTTCATACTCATTCCACTTTCATTCCTATGTAGAAGGGTAGCCTGTTGTTTAAATTAGAGATAAATGTCACAGCTATACACGAGTGACTGGGCTTAAAGGGGCTTTGGTCAAAAACATTGCATATTTCAGGTTTTTCCATGTTTGAGGATGTATTTGAAAAGGACCAACTCATGATTGTTTTTACATCAATCTGTATTTGAAAGTTGTCTATTTAAAATTATATGTAGACCAATGGGTTAATAAGCTTTTTTACTTTCATGCAAGTGAAAAAATGAATACCACTGTCATGTCATGTTTTTGCCTTGTGCTGAAGATGGCTTTGGCTACATATGCTTAGCATAAACACACCAATCAAAGGTAAACAGCTAGTCTAAATGAAAATCCACCAGCAACCCCAAGAATGATAAATAATATTATGTCTTGATTTAGAATGTAGGCAGAATTTGTCTTTAGCCGAGGATGCCAACACTTGAGACTGCTGGAATACATTTAGCATAGCAGAAGCACTATTTGTAAAACAGCTAGCCTGTCTAAATTAACACCCACCACCAAAATGCCTAGTTCTACAAATTTACAGATCAAGCTTTTTTTTTCCACTAAAAATGATTATTTAAGTCCTCTGAGTTTTAGTGGGGATACACTGATAAAAGTATCACTTGTCCATGCCCATACAAAGCCCACGTACTCCAAAACACCACAGATAGAGGATCTACTCATTTTACAGAAACATACTAGCATCTGAGCAGGTCAGCAAATACAGTCATGTTTGCAGTGTAGTCATATTTACTCATAAATAATAATGACAAAAGTAGGTCTGATTGCAAATTTTGCACATTGAATTTTAAGGAGGAGGGATAAGGAACAACTGATAAAAATCAAAGATTTATGAATGTAATGGTACTTTTTTTTTTTTCCTGCATGCTTGTACTTCTGTAGTGTGGTATCAGTGCATCCCCAGTTTTTTGCAAGCATAAACTCTACTTCAAATTATAAATGACATTTATGCTGATGTCTGTATATGAGCTACTAAAGCAAATATGACCATCAGTTGCAATATTAAATTCATCATAAAATAATGTTAGACAGCTTTCATCCATGCTACAGGGTAGGTGTCATATAAGTTGGTCACAAGAAACAGACTTGATAAACATTTTAGCATTAAAGGTTCCATACCCTGGTGCATTTGACAGTTAACGTCATGTCTCATGTGTATATTAACAAAGGATTAGTATATAAAAATGCAGGCTACGGAGCAGACTTCCAAAATAGTCATGGCATCTGCCTGTGATGAGCAGAAAATACACAAGCAGTTGGAGGCTGTATTGCTATTACAAAATAAACCCCAGGAATTAGAAAATGGAATATTCTGTGGAAAATATAAGACTTGCACTTTCTCTGCAGGGGGCACTAAAAGCAGCACAAGTCAAAGGTTCTTTAAGGTCTTTAAAAGTCCAGTTTGAGTGGTGTTAAATGTAATTTGCATGGAAGCAAAAATGCTATTTCCCATAAAATGAAATATCTGTTAAGAATTTGTAAAACAGAAATGAATGATTATTTCTTAAGATTACAGGAGGCGCTATTGAGTGAAATTGCCAAACTGAATGTGAGTGAAAAGGTGTTTAATCATGACGAGTATGTTCTGTAGCATATAATGTTGATTATAAGTGAAGGCATATTGTGTTTGTCATTAAATTGTCATGTGGCTCTGGTGCATTCCATGACTGTGATTTGTCATCAGCTGCATTTTTTTCTCATAGTACTGAAGAATGTGAAAATAAAATGATCTTGTTTTGTAAGCTCTTCTCATTTGTAACCTACTAAAATATCCAAGAGATGTCAGATTACAGGAATATTGGGAGAAGTGAAAGAAAAGCCAGCACCATGGTTTGCACCACAGTACATCATCTGTTTCTGTGGTTTTTCATGTCATTTAAAAAATACACCCAGAAAATCATAATCTAGATGCCATACTGTAAAACATCAACTTCCTGTCCATGCTATGAGATAGATCTTTGTCAAAATACTTAAAGTATCATAAAACTGTAATATCTCTTATTATTATTATTATTAATGTGATTTTTTTTTTGTTG
Source organism: Scarus forsteni (assembly GCA_036419115.1). Classification (NCBI taxonomy): domain Eukaryota; kingdom Metazoa; phylum Chordata; class Actinopteri; order Labriformes; family Labridae; genus Scarus; species Scarus forsteni. Next base: position 30,982,091 of record JAZDUH010000152.1, read on the forward strand.
CTATTTTTTATGTCTAGTAAAAGGGTGTGATCACCACCAGAGGGTGGTGTACGTGTATGGGTCTGAGCTGTACATTTTTGTGATGGATTTATGTACTTACATACAGGTTGCATTGGCTGACCTCTGTGACTATTACATCAATTTCTGAATTGAATGAGTGCCAAATATGCTTGAGCATGACAAAACCCGGGACCTACAATGAACTGCAGGTACTCTATGTCTCCTCTGTGAGACTCCAGTGACTCACTACTGTTGTAGACTCTACTTGTGATATGAATGCACAACTGAAGGTTTAACCATACGAAATATTTTTGCTGAAAGAGGGAAAACTTTTTTGTTTCTGTCTCAGTTTAAAAAAAAAGTTTCTTCAGATATTTGTTGTATGTTTCTGTGTCCATCCATGGCTTATATAAATGAGTATGCAGTGATGGTCTTCACATGCTTCCATTAGAGGTGAATATAAAAGCGGATTTGCTCCATTGTTGGACTGTCAAAAAGAAATGTTGGTCATTTTCATTCCTGAATCATTCCACACAGAGATTTGTTGTGTGTTTCTGATGACCTCTTCATCCCAGCCTTTCCCAAAACAAAGTGAGCCTGACATTAAGGTGAATTTTACCATGAATTTTATCAATTATACAGTGTGGATTTGTCCAAAATGTAAAAGTAAATGTAATTCTAATATTAAATGAAGCTATGAAAATAACTGTATGTGCACCAATCAGTGTCTGTTCTTTTACGCATCTCCAGTTTTGTCTCAAAATTTTCCCTCTGGTATATAACACACACATTTTTTTTTTAAATTACAAACATTTATTTACAAGATATTTTCAGAGATTCTACAATATTCACTCTTTTAAAAAACCTAAAATGGCATTTAAAGGCCAATCTAAAACATAAATAAATATAAACCTGACAATATATAAAATTAAAAATGATATTATAGAATCATAAATTCACAAGAAACTCCATTCAAATTTGTTAATTTTTTTGTGTCATAATTTTGCAAGAAACCAAACTTTAAATTTTTAAGACTGTGAAGAATAAGAAAGACTATCATGAGGAAGGAAGTCATACTTGATGAGGCAGCATATCAAATATGCTTGCAGTTAAGTACCTGATTATACGTATAGTTATATTTGATCTGAGTAATAAATCTTTATCTCTCTTTTAAGAGTGGCCCTAAAATGCTATTGTGGCAACTGGTACAGGAAGAGGAAAGTTTTTAATGTTTGTGAAGAGGAAGGCCATGGCTTAGGACTCCTGTAAAACAAAAATGATGATCAAACCTGATCAATCATCAAGGCAAGCTGCTTTGGTTTCTCTGTGTATTTGTTGTTTTTCTAAGGAAAAATACAAGTAGGGAGATGAACTGACCTGTTTAAATGTGAGTAATACAATACATAACCCCTGTGAAGATAACCATTCATCCTCCCGGCCAGCAGCAGAAAAAAAGCTGCTCTGTGTGGAAAAGAGAAACACAAAAAGTTAACTGTGTGTGCACCACTCACAGTACAGTGCATTGTAATGCTTGCTCTCTGCAGCTGAACAACCATCCAAGCATTTATTAATAACTGTCCCAGAGGACAGTTTACTAAACACTGCTGCTGACTTGGAATCAGAGACAACTCCTCCCAACAACTTAGCTGCAGGAAATGAACTTTTCTGAGCATTTTTGAACAACACAAGTTTTTAATCTGCAGAAAGCATGGTCTTTGTCTGCTCCAGAGATTCAAACAAACAGTAAATACTCCTTTTAAATGCTAGATGTTTTGTGTTTGTGCATCTATCTTGTTTTATTTTTGTTTGGTTGTTGTATCAAAAACAGAGACTCAAAAGTGAAGCAGAGCATTTATTTGTTCTACGTTACTTGGCATCAGTACAGTGAAGTCTGGAAGGTGTTAACGTGACTCGAGCTCTTAAATATTCATTTTGTCGTAACAAAACACAGGCAGACAAACAATGCCTGCCTGCATGGCGTCATGAAACTGGCTCTACACTCCAGTCCTACGAGGGTTGAATTTCTGTCTGAACACCGAATGTACCTGAAACATGATCATGTGAAATTTCCAGTTTCTCTTTTAGGTTTTTACTACAAACACTCCACTGTGTCACAAACAGAGAGGGTGTACATTGGTGCTACCCTGTGACAGGAAGTTGTTTTTGGGCTGCACATTTACAGGAACAGCATTACAGACAAAAATAGGTTTGGGCTGTCCCTAAGATGCAAAAGAGCTTGATTGTAACTCCTTATCTAATCTTCCCTGATTGCCATCTACCAAGTGAAGAGGGCAAAAGACTCCTCTGAATACTGGAGGGGAAACACTTCACTGGTTAATCAGACAAACAACATGAAAATATTACTGTTGTGTTTTCAAAAACTGTACATTCAACAGCTTAACTAGGGACAAAAGTTTGAATTTAGCAAAAGCTATAAACTCTATGTGCAGCACATCAGCTTCATGTCCTGCACTGAAGCGACACTATATTGCTAAAAGTAGTTGCTCACCCATCCAAATAATCAGAATCAGGTGTTCCAATCACTTCCATGGCCACAGGTGTATAAAATCAAGCACCTAGGCGTGCAGACTGCTTTTATAAACATTTGTGAAAGAATGGGTCGCTCTCAGGAGCTCAGTGAATTCCAGCATGGATCTGTGATAGGATGCCACCTGTGCAACAAATCCAGTCGTGAAATTTCTTTGCTCATAAATATTCCACAGTCAACTGTCAGCTGTATTATAATAATGTGGAAGTGTTTGGGAATGACAGCAACTCAGCCACAAAGTGGTAGGCTACGTAAACTAACAGAGCAGGGTCAGTGGATGCTGAAGCGCATCGTGAAAAAAGGTGGCCAACTTTCTGCAGAGTCAATCGCTACAGATCTCCAAACTTTATGGGCTTCCCTGGCCAAGTAGATGCACCCAAGTCTCAGATCACCAAGTGCAAAGCAAAGTGTCGGATGCAGTGGTGTAAAGCACACCGCCACTGGACTCTAGAGCAGTGGAGACGCGTTCTCTGGAGTGACGAATTGCGCTTCTCCATCTGTCAATCTAATGGACGAGTCTGGGTTTGGCGGTTCCCAGATGAACGATACTTGTGGGACTGCATTGTGCCAAGTGTAAAGTTTGGTGGAGGGGGGATTATGATGTGGTGGTGTTTTTCAGGAGCTGGGCTTGGCCCCTTAGTTCTAGTGAAAGGAACTCTGAATGCTTCAGCACACCAAGACATTTTGGACGATTCCATGCTCCAACTTTGAGGGAACAGTTTGGAGCAGGCCCCTTCCTCTTCCAACATGACTGTGCACCAGTGCACAAAGCAGGTCCATAAAGACATGGATGTCAGAGTGTGGTGTGGATGAACTTGACTGGCCTGCACAAAGTCCTGACCTCAACGCGATAGAACACCTTTGGGAGAAATTAGGTTGGAGACTGAGAGCCAGGCCTTCTCGTCCAACATCAGTGTGTGACCTCACAAATGTGCTTCTGGAAGAATGGTCAAAAAATCCCATAAACACTCCTAAACCTTGTGGACAGCCTTCTCAGAAGAGTTGAAGCAGTTATATCTGCAAAAGGTGGATCGACGTCATATTGAACCCTATGGATTAGGAATGGTATGTCACTTAATTCATATGCGAGCCAAGGCAGGTGAGCAAATACTTTTGGCAATATAGTGTATGTTAAACTGCACTGTCCCTATCAAATAAATACATTTAATTCAATTCAACTGTTATTATAGAAACTATATGTTAATAATATGATACCTTTCCACCTTGAAATGTTGGCTCAAAGGGATCCCATCCATCCCATTTCCACAGCGATCCCCACTGCCTGCTTTCAGCACCTCGTAATTGTGGTTCCCAAAGTTCCTTATCACAGGCCCCCTTTTGGCTGATGAAAATATTGTCAAGCTCTCCAACCCTTCACCATATGCTGCAACACATGGACTTACCTCAATACAAACAGTCTGTCAATTTCTATAATTTTAGACAGTTAAGATCAGTTAAGATTTGCTGCAAAATCAGAACTGTATAAGCTTTGTTGGCCTACATTTATCGTGGTGCCCTCTCACATAATTTGCCATGCTTTGATGGTACTACAGTAGCCTACAAGATGCCACGGGCCTGACTTTGGTCATCACTGTGTTGGATCATCTGTCAACATTAAAATATAAGTTATATTTCTCAGTGTGTCACTAAACCCTGAAAAGAGCGAAGGCCAATATTTATTAGCGTAATTGTAATGTTTCTAGTCCTTTGAATAGAAGGCCTTTTAAACTTTTCAAACTATCCTGAGTACCTGGTCCTGCACTATTTTTGGAGCATTGACTGTTTAGATCATGTCTTGGTAGTCTATTAAGCAAAGATTTGATTTAAGTTGAGTTAGAAGAATTTGTCTCTGTAAAGATCAGAAGCAGTTCTTTTCCCTCCCTTTGGAAAAACTCTGATCTGAGGGGCCAGGGAAGCTATAAAAAGTGTCTGATGGAAGGAGGGGCAGTGGGCTGATGGGCGCACTTGAAGACGTATTACATAATAAACCTCAAGTAGTGGTTAAGTTTTTTAAAGGATATGAAACTTTTTAAGTTCCCCGTTCCATGAACACAGATGATTTGAGAGACACCATCAGTGCTCGGGCTCTCTCCTACCTCCAGAACATTGTTTTTGCCCACAACAGGCTTGTACCTGCCGTCCAGCATGACAGAGAACTAACATTTGCATTTACCCAGGGGCTGTAGGGACTGAGATTTGATTTGCAAATTTCTGGTAAAAATACAAAGTAGAGGACACACTGAGTTCAAGCCTGATGTTAGATTTAAATGAAGAGCCAGGTTATCCACAAACTTTCAAGTTGAAAAAGAACAGTTTACCAGAACTTTAAAAGTATATTATCCTTGAGTCAGGACTGACTCAAATCTAAACTGCTCTTTTTATTTAATGTCAGAGGACTATTTAGTTGAAATTTACTTAAATACATGTAGAAATATAGTGAAAAAAAAAAAAAAAAAAAAGACACAAGACAGTGACTGGAGGCTTCCAATCCACTTCCGTTAGCGATGTACGCTTGGATTTCATTAATATTTAACACGCTTACATTTCTGAACTCTCTGTTACTGATACCAGTATTTTTTATCAAGAGCACAAAGCTTCCACTTTGCTGAAATCAACCTGTTCCTTTGATGGTGGCAATATATACTGTATGTTAGGAGCATATGGTGCATTTGTATATTCACATATGTTTAGTCAACATATACAATATATTTGTTCAATAAGTACTTCTAAAATATCCACTGTATTCACAGGTAAAATGTTAAACCTGCTTTTACCGATAATTAACTTTTTAGGCATTCTGATATGTGATACTGTTCTAAAGTAACGGTTTGGAGACACTTGAAAATATTTCTTAAGATATGTATGGCCGAATTCGAAAAGAAGCTACAAACTGGTTTGAAAGTTAAGACCAGATTTTTCTGAGATACAGTATCTGCCTTGATCAAAAGATCAATTAATTACTAACGGTCAATTCAATTGACATCTTTTATTGTTTATTTCAGTCAATATTAAGTTACTCAGCACTGTCGCTGATAAATCACAAAGTACCAAGATCCTCAAGACAGGGTGTTGTTTATCTTGAAAGCATTTGACCCCTTATAGTCAGCAAAACCCGATCATTGCCCCTTAATCAATGAGGTATACTTTGTTGTCATACTTGTGAAACCTATGTATCTGTACATAGAGAGTCTTCTTCCTCTTCTTCAGTTGAAGAAGTATGTGTGTTAAGATGACATCTTTCTGCAAATGGGATTTAATCTCAGTTGAAAAAGTCTCTAAAATGATTTTGGAAAGATGCCATTGAAGACCCAGACTCACTATATTTTTAAATATTTTTATGTTTCTCTCTTATTATGTTGTTAAAATTAGCAGATTCACAAAATATTTCAAAACTATCTTTTAAACCAGTATTTCGTGGAGCCCTAGTGGTCTATGGTGTAAATGCAAGGGGTCCTTAAGATAAAATAAAAAGACCTATGACATTTATGAAAATAGCATTTTTACTCAAATGTGACTGATTCAGATTCAGATTCAACTTTATTGTCCCCTGAGGGAAATTTGCTGTGCAAGCAGGTAAAAAGAACATCAACATACAGACACAACAAGTCATTCGCCCATAAAAGCAAAGGCACAGGACACATTAAGAAGAAGAAGCAGCTGTGAGCAGACCAGAGATGGAGCCATCCCAAAAACAATGTCAATCAGTGTTCAAGCTGATTTATTTTTCGCATTTAGCTCTGTTATGGCTTGAAAGATAAATGAGTTTTTCATCTTGTTTGATTTGGCTACAGGTAGCCTGTATCTCCTGCCTGAGGGCAAGAGATCAAATTCCACATGGAGAGGATGATGGGGACACTGGATGATGTCCCGAGCCTTGGCTCTTTCTCTCTCTTGAAATAAGTCGGATAGATTAGGCAGTTTAACACCAGTGATTTTACCTGCTACCTTAACAATACGTTCAAGCCTTTTTTTGTCAGCCAAGGCAAGGCTCCCAAACCACGAAATAAAAACAAAGGTGAGAACAGACTCTACCATAGACTTATAAAAAATTGACATCAGTCTACTACATACTCCGAATCTGTTTAGTTTTTGTTGGAAGTGAAGCCGTTGTTGACCCTTTTTGAAGACTGTGTCTGTGTTGGCACTGAATGTCAGCTTGTGGTCTATGATGACTCCCAGGTACTTATGGCTTTCGGTTCTCTCCACAGTTTTGCCTTTAATTGGAACACTTAAAGATGTGATGGAGAATGAAAGCCAGTTGGTTTGCACAGTGTTTAAGCATAAAACCAGATATATCATCAGGACCAGGGCTCTTGTTAGTTTTTGTTCTGAAGAGCATATTGCTGACATCCCGAACATTAAAATCGAGCAACACAGAGAACTTTATATTAGTTCTATATTGTTCCACCTGCTCATTAAAAATATCTGTGTCAACCCGAAGATAAAAATTATTATAACTATCAGCCAGCTCCTTATCTGAATTAAAACCATTCAATCTAATATTCATCTTACCTACTGAGACCTTTATCCACCATAACTACAAAGGGTAACAGGGAGTTTTTCTGTAATTACATCTGTTTCACAAGTGTCATTTCTTTATTTGAGTTTATATAACACAAACCTAACACAATCTGCATCATTTCAAAATATGAGCGCCCTGTTTTTTCAGTCGACAAGCACCATTCATTTCTTTATGATTTTATTGTGAATAATCTGCAGGAAGGTGCTGTGGGAAAACTCACTGACTTGCAGGGTTCAAGTTAGCACTTAAAATGAAGCTTGTGTTACAAACATACAAACAAAGAAGACAATAACCTTGTTACACAAAAGAAGTACCCCAGATTAAGTGGGTTGGGGGTCCTCAGGGTAGAAAATATCCAAAAAATATGCAGGGGGAGCAGGACCCCAAAATGGTTGAGAACCACTGTTTTAAACTACTATAATACAGCCAAAATCTCTTACAGACACAGAGGTAAACAAGCTTTGTAACTTGAGACCCCTAAAAAAGAGGTCACTTCCAGCTTGACAGCAGAAAAAGCCTGACAGAAGAGAGCTGCAGCCAGACCCCTCTTTAAAAGGAATTCAATGTATTTAGTATTTGTGAAGGTCTGAGTTCCCTGTTCCCTTTTCTTTTTTCATTTTTATTTCTGTGGGTATTTGCTCAAAACACAATCAAACTGAACTGGATTTATAATCTCTGCTTGCTTTTTTTGTTTTTTTAGAGTTGTCGTTTACATGTTCTGAATACTTTGCATGGTATTGCATCTCCACACACATTATACACAAGACAAATGTTATGATTCTCTAAAGCTCTTTAGATCCTCAAATATTTTTTTTAATGTTCTCCATGTTTCCCACATCAGCACCTGAAAGAGAACTTTCCATTTTTATGCTCCTAAACTCTCAGAGTCAAATCCTCGAATGTTTAAAAACAATATGGAACATTTCCACTTTGAAAAAGTGTACAGTTGACCTTACTGAACTTAACCTTCTACAGGGAGCATCATCCACCTATGCCTTTATCCTTTCGCTTGGTCATACTCTTGTTTACTTCTATGCATTGCTGTCTTTTAAACTTATTGTACGTTTCAACTCAGAAACCACCAAATTAAGTTGGAAAACTTGCATTAACAGTTGCATAGATGTAAAATGGTGAGTTCTCTGGGTTTTTAAAAATAAACTTAAGACTCAACTTTAAACCTGGCTTCCAATTTCGAGTAATTTATGGCACAGGTCTTAACTTTTAACATTTTTAATCTTGGGTATATTCCTTGTTTCATTTAGTCTTTTAGCTTTCTATCTTTAGTGGTCCATTTTTGTTTTTATTTTCTGTCTGTTGTTCCTCTATAAAGCACTAAGTGATATATAATTAAAGTTATGTAGTGCTGTAATCTAGCAGCAAAGCTATGTTACAAAATAAAATGTTCCAAAAATGAAATGTTTGGAAAGAATACATTTTAAATTATATTTGACTGGAGTCTCTGCCGTGTTTGTCCGAGCCAGAGTATACAGGCTAAGAAACACAGGGTTACAAGACCAAGCCTGCGGCCACTGGCAGTGATGTTTTTCTGCTTTATGGGCAGTGTGGCATGACAGACTGAATGGGAGTTTTTGGTCAAAATAACTCACAAACTGATGAACCTCTTTAAATAAGAGATGCGCCTCTCAAGAGACAGGACATCCACACAGGATATTGAAAAGCTACTTTTAGAAAAAGCTTAATTGTACGTGATGGAGAAATGCAAAAATGATTTTTCAAACCTGAGTCCTCAGACATGTGTTTGAATGAAAGCCCTCACATCTTTGTGGCCATTATGTGTAGCTTCAGGCAAACAGAGCTCAATAGACACAACAACACTTTTATGGTTTAAACCAGTATTTCTGGCTGGACCACCTGCTCGCCATCGTCTCCGGAGATCATCTATTGACAGCTGTTGAGGGGGGTGTTCACATGGCCTGCTTGTGTCGGATCATTGGAGGTGCTGGATTCAGTGCTGCTTTATGACAGCCTTTATTTAACCATGCTCCAGGAAACCATATTCATGCTGCTCACTTTACCAACTCTATGATCTCAGTCTAACCATGATTTTCTAAGTCCAGAGGCTGTTTGTTCCTCATAGAGACATCATCAGATTTGGTGAGTAAAGTTTATTTTCTCAGTTTACCATAGAAAAAGACATTTTGTGAAGACGTTTGTGTCATCATGCACTGTCATCTTCAATGTTTATACATAGAGGTAATGTTATTTAACATAATTGCAAATTTTAGCTTTAAAAATCTCTTTCAGTCCTCTTGAACTGATTATACTGTCTTACTTTTTATTTCCTTGTGCTTAATTATAGTCTTTCCAACGATTTAGTTTTACTTGTTCAGCTGTGTTGTTCCTGTTCTGAGCTGTTGTGTTACCCCGGGGTGATTTCTGGCTCGGAAGTTAGGGGTCTTCCGCTCCAAAACAACTTGTGGCATGCAGACCTCGTAAGAGTTCAATCCTTCTGTGTCTTATTTCACTGAGCACATTTTCTGTCTTGACGACAAGTGAGATGTTTTTAATTAACAAGAACAACAGTCCTGAGTGTAACGCCACAACATTCCTATGAATGACAATTCACTGATTGTATAATATACTGGTTATTACAACAGAAGTAACTAAGGTGGCTAAAAAATAATATTGTTTTTTTGCAACCTGCCTGTTAAATTTTAAGAACACCCAGAGACACCTATGAAGCAGCCTAAAAATGTGAATGATGTTAATAATGTGTAAATCTGATGAAACAATAAAAAGAGAAAAAATATCTTTTGATTACATTCCCTGGCAGACAAAGTCCATAATGATTCTGAAAGTTTAAACTGCAGGTTTAGGAGTCAGCAGTTTCAGGAAAAAAGGCGACAAGCCGTAAAAAAAAAAGGGTAAGAAATTGGGCACAAAAAGTAGAAAATGCATATTCATAAAAGAAGTTATTGGCCTTTATAATCTGATTTTTTATCCTCTCCTTTCAATACTTTTTAAATTGCACAAGCTATCGATAAAAAACCCTAAATCAGACATTGCTTAAAATACACCAATAAAATGCCTTCCAGGGACTCTGCGATATTTCAGTAGCACATGTGAGACTCCACCACCAAGGTCATAAATCCACGGTGATAAGATAAGCAATACTGATACTGATGCTACAAGGGCAAAGATTCATAAAGAAATGACAATAAATCAAGGGGAGGGAAGTCAACGAATTAATAGTGCAGGAATGTTATATAAATATCTATCTATATATGTGTATATATATGTGTATATATATGTGTGTGTGTGTGTGTGTGTGCATATATATATATATATATATATATATATATATATATATATATATATATATATATATATATATATATATATATATATATTTCCTTATCTATATATATTATGTACAAATGCAGACAATATTGTGTATCCCATGCATATGAGAAGTGAGATGTAGAACACCTGTAGAATAGCAGTTAAAGGAAATAGACAAAAAAAAAGATCAGTGAATATGAAGATGATTACTGCAGAATCAAATTGTCGAAATAAAAAAACTGCAGGTGCACCATTTTCCATCTCTGTTACAGGTTGTAGAAAGTATTAAAAGTTCTGCCTGTTTAATGCACATATAAGGGGAACCTGCAAGTGTCAATTTGCATAATCACTTCCTCTTATTATTGTTTTAAAATGATTCACAACTAAAGATTCAAATCCCACCAGGCAGATGACTGGAGCCTGTTTACAGCCACTGACAAAACAGAGGCAGCTCAGCTGATTTGGTTTAGTTGTTAGCAACTGAGCTAATCTCAATGACTCAAGCTGCCATGTCTCAGTGGAAAAATACAGCAGGGAAGTGGTTGTACACTGGATCCCTGTCAAATCCCAACACTTTGTCAACTCAGACGGCATGGTGTGCACACCGAATCAACCCATAATTAGGTCATAGAGGAGCCAAAGGAAACCATAGCGACTTTGTTTTTCACTCTGTCTCTGCCCATGACATGTTGTTTGTGTAGAGATCCTGCCGTACACCCAGCTGAGAGGAATACTGATCAGTTTGTTGTTGCCGGGAGCAACTCTCGGGGGAGGGGGCTTTGAGATGGAGGGGTAAGTACCTCACCATGTTTCTGTTTTACACTTGGCAGCTTAATGCATGGTTTTGATTCTGTATTATGCTCTGAAAAAAGTGCAGCTCTCTGACAAGCACCTGCCACTGAAAACTTTCCATTCCTGGTAATCCTGCCAGCTTAAACAAAAAAATAAAGCTTATGAGAAAATGCCAAACAATCAGCTGAGGGGTTCTGTCTAATAACCCACAGCGACAAAGCCTTGACAGTTCTTGTCCTGTTAAAGTGGGGGAGGTGAAGGGACATTTCAGTTCAGATTTCCTTGTCTTGCTTGATATTCTGCTACTGTTCCCAAACATGTCAAGGGAATTCCTGAAAGGCAACAGCCTCGAGACTCCTGGTCAGGATAACAGTCTGGCTAAGAAGACTCAGCTGCTGGATCGGGGCCAGTGGGCAAACAAGTTGGAGTTCTTGCTGGCTGTTGCAGGAACCCTAGTTGGGCTTGGAAACCTCTGGAGGTTCCCATATTTATGCTACAAAAATGGGGGAGGTAAGCAGCGATCTCATAAAATTCAGTAAATGCTTTTGTAATGACTGCACCCCTGGCAGCCTTGGTTCATTCATGAAATCAGATGATAAGGAAGTTGCACAGGAATCTCTCAAAGCTGCAGTGTGTTTGCAAAAGGCACTTTATTAAGGGTGCACAGTACTTTCAGCACTCTAAGTGCAGACATGCAGAGTTTTTACAGACCTGTAGCTTGATTTAGAAAATTCATTTTATTTGCTCCATAAAAAGGGCGTGCTCCATAAAAAGGGCACATTTTTCTTTTGTCCACGACAGGGCACTCTATGTGTCATCAAGTTGTTTGTAGCTCTCAAAAAAGGCAGATGAAGCTTCATTTTATGTTCAAAAAGTAATTGTTTATAATTTCTGAATGTATTTGTAAAAGCATAGATTTGTCATAGACTGTTTGTCTTGTTTTATGTCACTGGCAGAACTTGAAATACCATCACAAAACAGATACATCTGAGTACAGGAGAGACTTGTTCCTTACAATTATAAAGCATGTTTCTGACATTTTTTAAAAATCATATTCAAGACTACTGAAGTCTTTCATAATGTACAAGTTTTGTATAAATTCCAAGTTTACTTTTTCTTTTTTTTTTTTTTTTTACCAAAGTGTTAAAGTAATATCAGCATTATTTTACTGAATTGTTGCAACTTTATTTGCATAGTATTTCTTTGAAAACAGGATGTTAAAGAACCTTGCCCTGTGGAGAGAGCAAAATAAATGTAGACATGAGTGTGTACATGCATACTAACAGGGAAGCAGTTTCATGTTTAACGTACAAGCGTTGCGTTGCTGCTGCTGTGTGTTTCTGAGGCAATCTCAAGAATACACCAAAATCTGTCCAAAATCTAGGCCTCACGCTGGTCAAAGTAAGACTTTTAAGACGTTTTATGATACTTGAAAAATCAAATTTTAAACGTTTTCCATTTATTGGACTGCAAAAAGGTTCTGTGCACATGGTCTTGTATTCATATAATGAATTTCGATGACCTGTAGAGTTTGTTCTCTATAGCTAATGTTCATTTTTTGCTCTAGTTTTCACATACTAAGTACTTCTGATCCACCTTTATTCTCACTCTGTATAAGCTCTGTTTGAGCTCCTGTCACTTTAAGACCCCCCTTTCCCACATGGGCCCAGTCTGTTCTGATTGGTTGACCAGGTTTTCTTTTCGATAATTGGTCAGTTAAGCACATTTCAGTGTAAACTTCAACAGCTCTTCAGTCTTTCTCCATTAAATGCTCTGTGCTGGGCTTTTCAACATGGGCCAATGGGCTAAACCCATTGACGTACTGGAGGATATTAAAATGGTAGCACAGGGAATCTGCTGTTTCAGTCAGCTCCTGGTGCTTTGAACAGGAGTGAGGGGAGAAGGCCAGGTACTGCTGACTCTGGGTCTTTGGGCATTAAAGTACTCTATCATGTAGAAGAAACTTGTTTAACATTCTAAAGGGCAGATAAAACAACCAAATAAATATGACCTTTTTTTAAAGAAAAAGATGTAGAACCACTAACTGTTAAGATTGTCAGTCTGACTAAGCTTGTACAAAGGTTGTTGAGCAAAGGCGGAGAGTCTTTAAAAGTGCTATAGGTACAGTTATATCTAAGTAGACAAAGCAGGACCAATCAGGAATATCTGTTTGACTGGTGTGTTCAACTACATTTAAATAACTCCTACTGTTACTCCTCTCTCAGGTGCATTTTTGGTTCCATACGTCCTGTTCCTACTTTCCTGTGGTATACCAATGTTTCTCCTGGAGACGGCCATGGGACAGTATACATCTCAGGGCTGCATCACCTGTTGGAGACACTTCTGCCCCCTCTTTGAAGGTCAGCTTGTTAAACAGAGCTGTTTAGTGTTATTTTGTCATCATAGGGACATAAAACACCTTTTATTGTATCATCTTCCTTACTTTGGGAATATCCTCCATCCCACTAAGGGCACCTTTTTGTTTTTTTTTAATGTGAAGTCTGACCATCTTTTTAGAGTCTGGGCTCAATGTGACATCACAGTGAGTCATCAATCATCCATTTAAAAGCAAATCAAACTTTTGTCCGGAAGATGATGATGAGATGAAAAAGAAATACATGGGAGAGCACATGTGGCTCGTGGCAAAGCCCAAGCCCCGAATAATATATTTTTATTTAAGGGGCTCTTTCATGACACTCAGAGTCACCTTACAAAAAGTACAAATACAAAAGTGTATGGAAACAGGCATACAAACAGGTAAAAGAGCCAATAATAATGCAATACAATAGACAGTGCAAAAGATTAAGGGGAGTCAGAGAGTTTGAACAGATGAGTTTCGAGTCTGGTTTTAGAGGGGGAAAAGAAGTCATTGTTGTGGAGGTCAGGAGGGAGTGAGTTACATAACAAGTCAGCCAAGAAACTGAATGCTTGGCCCCCCCATAGTGACAGTGCGAGCAAAAGGGACAGAGAGGTGGACAGAGGAAGAGGATCGTAGGGTACAGAAATGTGAATGAGGTCATGAAGGTATGGAGGGGCAAGGTTATGGATGACTTTGTATGTGTGGAGCAGGATTTTGTACTGAATGGGCATGTGATGGGGAGCCAGAGAAGTTGTTGCAGGATGGGTGTAATGTGGTGATTTGACATCCTTGAAATGTGAGCTGCTGAGTTCTGGACCATCTGAAGTACTAAAGTACTAATGTAGCATATTTTTATGTTTTTTCAAATGTTTCTTTTTGACCTGATTGTTGATCTATTGTTCCCATTGTTTTGCCTTGGTTTTGTATTTTAAAGCACCTTGTCAACGTCTGTTTTTTAAGGTGCAATAATGTGTTTTATAAATATCATTATTATAATTATCATTATTTTTACTGTTATTATAATTATTATTGTAATATAAAACAGATAAAATAATATGCACTGTTACATTGTTCTGTCAACATAACTGGTTCATATTACACTGTACCACTTTAACACCACTGTCACTTACCTCCATGTACTGCACAGAATATCTCAGCTTTCACTGAATGACACTTTATTCTGTTTATTTTTATTTTAATAATTGTTTATACTACTACTTATTCTATTCTGTTTATTGATATTAGTACCGTTTATTAATCTATAACCATCATATTATGTTGTTTTATCTTATTTTTATTGACCTTTAATACCTGCTGTTCTACTCTTGTACTTACCTCTGTACTGCTGCAACACCGGAACACCAGATGGGAAACTCCGGGAATCAATAAAGGACTATCTCATCTCATCTTATCTTACCTTACCTACCCCTCAACTGACATGTCCACCTGTAGATCTCCACCCACAGCCACTTCTGTACTCAGGCTGGCACACCCATGAGAAGAGGGGCAGGCTGTGAAGGAGCTGCTTATTGCATTTCAAAAGACAGATACCAAAAGCAAACTCAACCTCAACTTAGTTTGGCTTTGTACAGGAGCCACATGCCTGTCTCATAAGTTAAAACCCTTTAATGAGTGTTCATTCAACATATCCTCTAAATAGACTTTGTCTTCCAAGTGTAAGTCTATCTTAAAAGGTTTATAAAATGATTACTACTGCTGCCCACAGAGATACAACATAAATGAAAGTGTGAGGGTTTCACAACTTACTATCTAGAATGACTCAACGGCCACATATGCTGACATTTCCTTGTCTTAAGCTCTATCCACATCATGACCGCCAACCACAAACATAAAATGTCAGGGCGACAAAGCTCATAGACATTGTTATAAGATTAATCAATACTGGGTGATTGTCAAACATTTACGATAAACTTACCCTCGTGTGTCTCCTTAGGGATTGGTTACGCAACCCAGGTTGTGATTGCATATGCTGCCGTGTCATATATCGTCATCCAGGCGTGGGCTTTTTTCTACCTCTTCTCGTCCTTCAGGGCTGAAATCCCATGGGCCAGCTGCAGGAACCCCTGGAACACAGGTATGCATATGCACAGGTACTGAAATTAGGCCTGTGTGCAAATTCTTCAATTAAGATTCATAACTGAGGTTATCTTGAAAAACAAAAGTAAGGATTTTAACCATTGTCTTCTGACAAAAACAAAAACACTTCTCCATATTTTGACTTTATAAATATCTCCTCATGCACAAACTTGACCAAAAAAATTTCCTGCGATGGGCTGATGACATAATTTGAAGCCATACATGGAAAAAAAGAGAGACCCACACACCAAAACGCCCTTGGAAGGATTTATTGAAGTGACGTTCCAAACCACACGGCTCTTCCTCAGACTTGCCAAAAATCCTTCCATCCTCCCATGAGCTTTGGTGTGGGAATCTCTCTCTGTTTTTCTCCATGTTTGTATTTTTTGTCCAGCATCCACTATGTGGGATGTGCGTGTCTGACTTATTTTCCCATAACTTAAACCGAAGACGTGGGTATGAGGGAGAAATAAATTGGCCTCACACTCGTCAACAGATCAATAGCTTTCCTCAATCCCTGTTAAATATAAGTTTGACTTTAACCTTCTGTTCTTTATCTTTGAGGTGGATTAATTAAAATGTACTTTTATTATTATTAATTGAGAGGAACTGCAATGAAAAATGCAGAAAAAATGTTTTACCCAGTGTGCACAAGTAATATGTTTGAACAAAATCAACACTCTGGAACATAGTTTATTATTTTTTTAGTGAGTTTATACTTAGTCCTAGATGTCCCAAGAAAGCAATTTCAAAATTATTTTTCGGAAAGTTCACCAAGGTTTTCAGTTTTGGTGTGACTATAAACCCCTATGTTTTAGCCCTGCACAAAACAGGCTTTTTCAGAGTGAATAAATCCTCATGAGCTGTGTTTGACCAGGGCCCTCTTTGGTTATGGCTTGGCTTTTTAATGCTGTGCTATAATGTTTATGTGGCTGTACAGACATACCAAGACACACTCCATCCTCTGGAATCAACTGTGGACTAAACACACATCTGGCACATGGAGTGTCTCCAAACTGGGAGAGGTGTCATATCCCCATAAGCAACAAAGGCAGAGGGGGATTTTTCTATTGTTAGGTTCAGGTTCAGGTTACTGTATTTGTACCTTAAGGTTAAAATTGTTTTGCAGGCAGAGAGACAGAGACATCCATCATAGCACATACAATAAAAAAACATGTAAAAAAGAGCAACATAACAGAGAGAAATACAATAGCCCTAATTAAAAATCCTACATACAGTTTAAAAAGCAACATTTTAATGTCACTATACTTCTTTTTTTTTGTAGACTGAACACATGTTGTATAAAAAGCATTAAAAGTTTATTATGCATACTATATGACCCTTACCGATTACAGTATCATAGTAATCAGTTTAACCACATATGGTCTTGTTAGATTTTAAATGTCATTAAAATACTTTTGTAATAATCTGAGTGTATTCATCAACCAGCTAACCACTTTGAACTGGACTTTAAAGATCACTTATTTGTAGACAAACAGGTTTACAATATTTCTCGAACATTGTTAAAAGTTTCAGGAATATGTAAACCTTTGTCTCAAGTACTGATTTCTTTTACATGTATAAATTAAAATGGAACCTTTTCTTTGCTTTTTTCTCAGACTCTTGTGTTGAATTTGATAGAAGAAATGAATCATCCAACTGGACAGTAGCTGCAAACGCAACCACACCAGCAACAGAATTCTGGGAGTAAGAGTAACTCACATCTGTCTTACTTTGCAGAAGTAAGACAGTTATCTTTTTCAAATAGTCTGACTTAAAGCTAAATATTTACTTAAAGAACTGCTTCACCTGCTGCACCCATACTGTTTTTTCACTTGCTGTTTAACATGCATTAATAGGCAATCAATCTTAAATATGATATTAGACATGTTAAACATAAAACCTGTATATCATGTAGTGGCTGTTGCTTTTCTGCGGGATGGCTTCTATATTTTGTCAACTTAAAAGCCCCACTAGACTTTGTAAAATGTAATGAGGTGTTGGACTACTTTTTTTTGTAAACTTTTCTTTCTTTGAGTCAACCAGACTTTAATAAAATCAGGCCTAAAAAAACAACCTTATTTTTCACATGTGAACTTAAATCACATGTAGCCTTCAGCTCCTAATGTTGTGACACATTTGGCAGCAGAGACACAAAAACAGGAAGTGAAAATGTTCCCTCATTTCAAAGACTAAGTCATGGTCACATTTTAAAAGCAAACCATAAAGAACAGGAAGTACACTTTAAAAAAAATACATGATATTGTCCAACAAGCTCAGACATTTTTATGATATGGTTAAGAACAGACTGAAAATATTAAGATTTGGTCAGATTCTTCTCATATGGTACAATAAAAGCATGTTAGTTCACTTGCTCCCAGCTTACAGAGACAACATGACTCATGTCTCATTCTTTCATGTCACATGCTTTGCTAAAAATAAACACTGATGTGAAGATTAAGTTTTTTTTTTATTACCGTTTCTAATGTTTTCAGATTGACCTTAATTTCTTCACTTTCACCTTAAATAACCAAATAATAGCAGGAAGGATATGCAGCAACGTTTATCATATTCATCACTGTCATAAAATTTACATTTTTAAAATCAGTGGTCTTTGAGCAAGTTTCAAATTTTATAGCATTATAATGTGTTTCTTTGCAGGAGACGAGTTCTGGGTATATCTGGAGGAATTGAGGAGGTTGGCAGCCTGAGGTGGGAGTTGGCCCTGTGTCTCCTTCTGGCTTGGATCCTATGCTACTTCTGTGTTTGGAAAGGAGTGAGATCCACTGGAAAGGTAGAAACTTTTCCTTCGAAGCTGGCTGAATTTTATCAGTGTTTGTGCTACAGTTACAGCTTAATTAAAACTGTTTCAGTTAACATGCCCCAGGAGAGGATTTATGTATTGACTAGGGATGGGTGTTGAAATCCAATACCAATGAGGCACTAGTACCAACATGTCCAATATCAACCAAACCCAACCAGAACACAGATTTTGGGGCTATATTGCAAAACCATTCACCGATGTTCTGAGTCAATGTTCGCAAGAAGAACAAATTATTGAGAATTACATATTTTAGTTCTTTTCGGCAAGTTCACACTCATCCCTCTGGTCCCAAAGGAACAGTTTCCAGTCTCAAATTTTTTCGTTGATGTGTGTAGTTACAGAAAGTCTTATAATCACTGGGGCCTGGAACTAATTTTAACAAGCTGTAATGTCCTAATTTGACTCATACTGTCAACAAGAAGAACCCACAAAACAAAAAGAGTTATGGTCCATATGTCTGTGGGCTAGGCAATGGGGCCTAAAAATAAACCTCCTGTTTTCTCCACACAAAATTCAGTCTCTGTTTCGAGCTGATGTTTTTCTCTCCAAAAAACTGTGCATGACATGGAAATAAGAGACAGACATCTTTTTTTTCTTTAATTTCATCAAAATATGTGAAAAAAATTGTGCATGCAGTAATGTTTGAAGTGTACACTATGTAGTTTGGACATGTGCACACTGACACTGAAAGCTTAACTATTTTCTAAAAACATTAACCCAGAGTATTTTATTACTACTTGATGTCATAAAAAGCTCAATCGAAGAAATGTGGGAAGCTCCCCCATTATGAACAAAGGGGTTATAAGTTTTCTTCTTTAAGTGATTCCATAACTTTCAAGTTGTTGTTATTGCATCTCTGTTGGAAAGTGGGAGAGGATGTGAACTTTGGTGTCCAGAGAAAACAAAATGTGACGTGCAGGAAGAGCTCGGCTAGAAAAACAGCTTTTAGTGTTTCTTCTCCATCATCTTGGGCTGACTTGTAGAATCACCTGAAACTAGAGCTCTGTATTAGTTTGTGTGCAATTGTTTTATACCCGAATGTTGATTTGATGTTTGATGAAACTTTTGTGTGCTATAAATTGTATTTTTTAGTGAAACTTCTGTGCTACTGCCTTTGCCTTACCTGAAATGCCAAATAGTCTGTTTAAAATATTTCACTAATACATACAAAAGAGAGTCTATAAAAAATGTTTGGGGTCGGGAGAACCTTTCAGGTGCATATCCAGCAGGTGACTGGACCAGCGTTCTGTCAATCACCATTTGTTAAGGGCTAATTTGGGTAACATATTAGGCGGGCACTGCAGAATGTGAGCCACTTCGTAAAACAAGCTCAGGTCAAAACATGTTGAAGTGGAACAAACATTTTCTAATACACAGAAGTTTGTAGCATTGTCTTTTGTTTTTCATTTAATGAAAAAAAAAATGGTCAAAATTTGATAAAAACGGCTACTGAACATGTTAGCATCTCTGCTAATCTTAATAGGTGCAGTCACTTCCTGCTGTGGCCTTGCTTGTCTCTCTACCCTCTTCCTGCTCTAAAAGTCTGTGATTGGACAGTGCTGCTTTAGGCCGAGCACAAACATTGCAGATTGGAGCTTGGCAAGATGGATCTGCATGATAACTGACTTAGAGTCAGGCTGATCAAGCTGCTGCTCAAGGTTATTGACCAGTACTCCCTTGCAAATTAAAAAAACAAAAAACAAAAGGGAACAATCAAGGCAAAATCATAAAATTAAATTAAAAAGGAACATTTTTTAATATCTTCTGCAACCCAAAAATTTGAATTAATTGCTTAAATTTATATTGTCATGGCCTTATATGCTCATCAAAGGAAAGTATCCCATTTCAGTTTCCTGAGGTTTCATCCCCAGATATACAATGTATTGCTAAAAGGATTCACTCATCTGCCTTCCCACATATATCAGTTTTAGTGACACCCAATTCTTAATCCATAGAGTTTAATATGATGTTGGCCCACCTGTTGCAGCTGTCACAGCTTCAACTCTTCAGGATAGGCCTGAGGCACTTTGTGGCTGAGTTACTGACATTCCCAATCACTTCCACTTTTTAAAATACAATTTACAGCTGACCGTGCAGTATTTAGTAGCAAGGAAATTTCATGACTGGACTTAACAGAGCATCCTATCGCAGTGCCAAGGTTGAATTTACCAAGCTCGTGAGAGGTACCCATTCTTTCACAAATGTTTGTAGAAGCAGTCTGCATGCCTTGATGCTTGATTTTATACACCTACGACCACAGGAGTGATTGGAACAAGTGAATGCAATGAAATGGATGGGTGAGTGAATACTTTTGACAAGTAAAGTGTATTTCTCCAGTTGGTTAATTACATGGTTAGCTAGATATCACATTTGTTCGTCATTAAAAGTAAAATATTACCAATTGTAAATCAATCAATCTTTATTTGTATTGTGCCAATTCATAACAAGTGTTATCTCAAGATCATTTACAGTAGAGCAGGCTGAAGACCCCATATATACTCATTCAAACATCCAAACACAAATCCATAACAGCAAGAAAAACCTCTGCATAGCAGCAGGAAATCTTGAATATGCAACAAACATCCACAAAAGGCTGTGTTGGATGTATGGAAAAAGGAAGAGAGGTGGGCAGAGACTATTTGCTAAAGTAAGAACTAAAGTGAGTGACAGATCCATGGGCCAATCATGGACCTGTCTCTGTCATATTTGTCCTCACTGAATATAAATGTCTTAGCCCTTTGAGATGCAGCATCTCATTTTCAAGAGGATTCTTATGTTTGTTTGATTGTAGTGATATTTAAAAAAAAAGGATGATCAATAATAGTCACGAAAAAAAAAAAAAAGTAAAAATCTCACATTTACATTTACATCTATGATAATTGTAAGGTAGAGATGACTCACATTGAATAATGCAACAGCATCAAAATGACAATTTATAAATGATGTATTTTCTGCTGATAATAAAGGGAAGTGGGGTGCAGAGACAAAGGACTGAAAATAAGAGTTTATGTTAGTGACAAACTTATGGATGCCCAGACCATATATACGCCCCACTATAATTAGTGTGATAATCTGGTTACCAGTTTAGGGTATACACTGCCTCTTGCCAAAAGTCAGCTGGGGCAGGCTCCAGTCCCCTGCAACTCTAAGAGCAGTAAAACAGTAGCCACCTCGCCATGTTAAATGGATAGGAGTGTCAAGCCTGTTCCCTTGATCGAATCACTTAAAAAAACACAGACGTAGAAACTGTTTCCTATAGGCTGTCATGTTATCTTTTATCAGCTCTACATCAATGGTGTCTGTAGAAAACTTGAGGGAAATGTAGTTTGACAGCATGGGTGGCAGTCATGTGTAAAGGACAAAAAAGAAAAAAAGGATTACATCCTTCTACTGTTCCTGTTTTCAAAATCAGAGTGGAAGAGTTGTGGTTCACCATCATAACATTTCTGTATAATGCATTGACACGGCATACATCCATTTCAGGGAGCTTCCAAGTGACAGCCCTTCATGCTTTGCATTTCACAGCTTTCATTGCATCCAAAAAACTGTTATCCAATATCTGATCCCTCTGACTGGACATGGAGGTGGCCTGGGATGCCCTTGACCAGGCTGGGTTGGTCCTGTAGACTTTGCACATAGTACACAGCCCCAGCCTGCTTTAAAGCAAAAAGTAAGCAAACAGTAAGATTTATTAAAAAACACTTAATTACATTAAAAACAATACAATATATATATATATATATATATATATATATATATATATATATATATATATATATATATATATATATATATATATATATATATATATATATATATATATATATATACATATATATATATATATATATATATATAGATAGATAGATAGATAGATATAGATAGATATAGATATATATACACACACACACATATATATATACATACATATATATATATATATGTATATATATATATATATATATATATATATATATTTATGTATATATATACTTTTTACTTGTCTAAATTATCCAGTACCCCACAATTATTTTATACTGTGTAAATCACTGTTGCATATGTTTAAAAATGAAAAAGTAACACTGTTAAAAGCACTGCTAATCTCTTTGCTTAAGGCTATTCACCCCCATTTATTTCACTTCAGTGCACATGGCATGCAGGGAGGCAGGCAAGTGCAGAGAACAGATGTTTATCTGTGTTTATGCATTTTATAAACAGATTCGAGACCATATCCCTGTGGTGTGCCTGTGCTCAGGGTTAGAGGGAGGGAGGCGTGGTCTTCCTACATGTTGTCTTTGGCTCAAAAGGTCCAATATATGATATGTAAACAGTAAACCAGAATACCAAGGTTGCTTTAGATGTTCAACCATCTTAAAGGGAGTGATGACTAACACTAACAGTGCTGTGAGAAGAACTGTTTCAATAACATCATCTGTGGATCACGTTGCTGCTTTGTAGTACTTATTAGAAAAACATGTTATTCCAAATTCTTCATTTCCTCTGCCATCAGGCTGTTAAAGCTCATTGACGTTCTTTTCATCACATGTTGGTTTTCCTTGAAATTTTTATATCAGAGGGCTGTTCATAAATTCTCTGAATACAGACCTCTACTGTGTCACTGTTTGCATGCTATATCTCTTACCTCTTTATTTAACATTAGTCCTAATATATGTTTTTAATCTCTGGAGGAATTTCTTGTCCTTGTATGTCTCACAACTTTAATGGGTCACATGGTGTGCCAATGTTCCAGTGTGCAATTCTGTCATTGTACAGACTATGAATGTTATTGTCTCTGACAGACTCCTGTCTGCTGTTTGACTGTACATCTATGTGTAGACTACTTGAACAACTAGAACTGGATTGCATATTAGGATAAATTGTTATCTATAACTGTTGCTAATCAAACGCTGTAGGATTTGCCACTTTATCTCAGAGAATTATTCACTCGAAACAAAGAATAGGAATTGATGAGATTTTATTGATACCAATGATAATCCTAATATTTAATTCTGTTCTGCAAAAACAAATTCTCTAGCAAGTTTCTGCTGTTTCAACCCTTGCTTGAGATCACAAACACATTGATCCTGGACATTTTGCAGTCAGCATCCAGTTGTGTAAAATTAAGCCACAATTCTAACTACTTCTGACTCCTGTCTTCAAGGTCAACAAGGTGATGAGCAGCAACATGATAATCCTAATATT
Source organism: Scarus forsteni (assembly GCA_036419115.1). Lineage (NCBI taxonomy): Eukaryota > Metazoa > Chordata > Actinopteri > Labriformes > Labridae > Scarus > Scarus forsteni. The sequence continues at coordinate 31,005,738 of JAZDUH010000152.1, forward strand.
TAATTCTGTTCTGCAAAAACAAATTCTCTAGCAAGTTTCTGCTGTTTCAACCCTTGCTTGAGATCACAAACACATTGATACTGGACATTTTGCAGTCAGCATCCAGTTGTGTAAAATTAAGCCACAATTCTAACTACTTCTGACTCCTGTCTAACATGGCTAATCTTTGATGTCTTTTGAGTTGTTTCTGCTAACTGCTTCTAATTGGACCATGATTTCCTGGATTTGCGAAGTATTCAGAACTTAGTCAAATGAACTGATTAGGGTATTGTTATGTGAAGAAGACAAAGTGTTTACATCTATTTAGCTACTTATTTAGTCATTTGTCAAATCAGTTATCTTAAAACCTAGATTCTCTTTTCAAAACATGTTGTTGTACACTGCAGTATAATGATTAGCACTGTCAACAAATGCAGATCTTTGCAGTAATCTCAACTTGATTATCAGATCAGAGGAGGAGAGGTGGGAGAAAACTTGCTCAAAGCTAAAAACTCATTCATTAAACTAGCTAGAGTGTCTGCTCCGGCCAATTTCATTGGTAATTTAATGTGTGCTGCAGTTAGCAGAAGCAGCATGGTGTACATTCTTCTGGTCACTCTGCCAGATCTACTCTGCTCATGTCATGGTTCCAAGTTATGTCAATGGGATCCCATCCCAGAGGATCTCTGGTTTCAGTGCATTGGAAAATCACAAGAAGGGAAATACATTAACAGTCACTGCCTTTTTTGCAAACATACAAATTGCTGTTGGTGTTCTTAATGTTAACATTTTGGTGCAAGACAAAAAGGGGATTGTGCATTTGATACTGTTCCTCTTTAACTCTGAAACTGTCTCCCACTGGAGCTGAGAGCTGTGCACCCTGTGGACATTTTAAAGCCGTTGAATGTCCATATATTCTGAACTGACTTCTCTTTAACCGTCAGTGTCTGTTGGTACTTGTATCTTTGCAAAGGTATTAACTTTTATTCTGTGGCACTTTCTGACATCTTTCTAGAAAAGTGCTATATGAATAAAGATTAATAACTAGTTCATTTACTAGACCCTCATCCAGCAAGATTTTTTTTGATGGATGTTTTACAGGAAGTACTGAAATGATGTCAGGTCTGACTTGGCAATTGTACAATAATAGGAATCAGCTTCCTGACTAAAGGCAAACACACCAGAGAGTTATCCAAGGCTAAAAAGGCAAGTTAATTCTTCATAAACTATCAATTCATGATTGAATCACACCATGTGAATTCAGCCATCAAGGGGCTCGAAATCAAAACATAACAAAAAGTATAATTCCACTATGTCCATACATCCTGGGCATGATACAGCGCCAACTCGACCCAGAACCCGGAAGACTGGGACTTTAAAAAAAAATAAAAACATCTTAAAAGTTGAATTATAAATGGCTGTGCGTGTGGGCTGCAACGACAACAACTCATTGATTATGGGTTGCCAGTGGATAAAGAATCTTTCAACAGGACCCTGTTTGGAGGGTCTTTCAAACCAACATTTTATCACTTGCCCATTAAGAAGGTGAAGGGTTAGTGGTTTCTACCATAACAGAAGTATCCTCCGAAGAGATGTTAAAGAGGTGACTTCGATTACATTTGCTTGTTTTGTTGAAATCATTTTGTACACATCAGGTACAAAGAATAGCGCAATTAGTAGTGATGGTTCTATTACTTGTTTTAATATAGCTGAAAATAAGTATTTCAGTATTCTCTCAGTATTTGACTCAGTATTAAAAGATGTGAGTGCCTGCGGACATCTATCACACATACCTGAAATATTACAGTATATCCATGCAAGTCTGGACTTGCTGTAGTGTATCCTATAAACTACGCATAACTGTATTAACTGAAACTTTGCACAGCATGAACAAGATTTATTTTCCTTCCACAGATCATTGGGCAAAGCAGTGCCAAGTTCTGTTTCCTAGTCTGTTTTAATCTTGACTAAAGCTGGAGGTGCATCTCGAGCTAGAGGCTCGTATAAATTGAGATTTGCCACCTCGTTAATTATGCTACTGATACAAGGTTGTCAATTCCTAAAGGGAGAGGAACATCTGGGACATATGAGTATTTAATTTGAGGAAATGCTGAATCTGAAAATACCAAAAGAGCTCAGACTGCTGTAGATTGTACATAGCAAAAAACTGGGTGAAGCTGCAGAATGTGCTTTTACTGTAGAAATCAGCAGCTGAACTAAGACCGCAGAAAAAATCTGGTGTCATTCTTAGCTGGCTTGAACAGTTCTTCATAACATATAGGAGTTTCAAGTAGAAGTGTGTTCCAACTAAAGTGTTTTATTTGTTGCCAGACTCTCAAGGTGAAAATGATAACTGAGTTATCTGTGTACTGTGTGGGTTTAATTTTGCTGACATAGTACAGCTTAAAGAGGAGAAATGGCAAGAGTGTGATTCTATTTGGCACCACTGAGTTTCAGGATGGAATGCCCAATGTACATTGTTTTGCATATTGGCTGTTCAGTAGTATCTTCCAAGATTTGGCAGTCCCAACCCTCCATCTATTTTACTTATCTCCAATAAAGATTTTTTAAGCCTTGGGGGTTTACTGCCCCACATAAAAGAAGAAACCATACTGTCAATATCTCAAAAGAGGACCTGGACAGAAACAGAGGCAAGCATTGGAATGAATAAAAATACCAAGGGACATATTCATTTCTAAAAACTCTATCCTGCCAGCCAGTGTGATCTGCAAGAAATTACTGCTTTGAATGTCTACTTTTACCTGTTTTGTTAATTCCATTTTTTTTTTTCAAATACTTAAGTGATGTTATGTAAAATATTATTTCCTACATATTTTAACTGGGGAAAGGATGAACGACTATTAAGACTGAGTTATGTCCTCTGCCAACATATTTGTGGTGAAATAAAATACTTCTATGTTGGGCTTGTAACCAGAAAACTCAACAAAAGCTTAAGGGGGCTAAAAATATCAGCAATATATGGGTCTAAAATATATCAACAGGTCATCTGCATATAGCAGTGTTTTATGTTCAGACCTTCATAATACTGTACCTTGGATCAGTCTTTTAGTATTCATTGTTCAAACTAGCAGCTCAGTAGCTTTGGTTAAGAGGAGGGAAGAAAGTGGACGGCCTTGTCTAGTGCCCCATGTAAGAGGAAAAAAATTTAAACTTAATGGTACTAGCACATATGCATGCTGCGGATTTGTGCACAACAGACACTCCCTGGAAATAAAACACTCCTCAAAGCCAAACCTGTTTAGGAAAGGGGAGAAGTATTCCCAATCCACTTGACCAAAGGCTTTTCATCATCTAAACTAATCAAACCCTCTGGAATTGTTGCTGAGGATGAGGAGAAGATTACACTGAGAAGCCATCATCTAATTGTGAATGCATGCCAGTTTTTTTTTTTCAAACAACCCCTGTTTGGTCCTCAGATATAATAGTTGGTTAGAGAGTTTCTAGTCTACCCTCTAAGGTTTTGGCATGTATTTTGACATCAATATTAAGAAGTGATACTTTGCAGTATAATGACCATTTATTTGAATCTTTTCCTTTTTTTAAGGTGCAATAATGGCTTGTTTTAAGTATACTTGGTAGCCTGTCCAATCTTGGAATATATTTAAGGATTTGTTGACATTGTGAGATAGGGAACAAGTAAAGCACACATTTTCAGTGCATATGAAACCGTTTTTGAAATTCCATCCTACTTAATGCCATGACAAAACATATCCCTGGCAAACAGACAGACTTTTCCAGATTTGAACATTTTTGGTAATATTTTTAAGGCATTGTAAGAGCTCAAATAAAGTTATTTAGCCCGTATGATCATTTTTTTCATAACAAACTCGTGCATTTCAGTGCCAGAAATCTACATATCTTTAAATTAAGTAGACTGTATAGGTTTGTACTGTTTATGTCTACCCTAAAACAAAGTCATAGATGTTTGTTTAAAAGCCCTTCAAGTAACGTAAAAATAGTCACTGCACTACAAAACATCACAAAGTAGTATAGAGATCAAATTCACTGCACATAAGTGAAGTAATATATCCTAAAACTCAAACTATTAAAGTATTTCATAAGTGCACTTTACAAAAGAAACAGTTTCAAGTTTGCTGAGAAGAAGGCATAAAAAATATATATTCATAATATATGGCCCATCTTAAATAAAGCGAATACCTTTGTCTTTAAACAGTTTTCAGGCACAAGTTATGTAAAAGTAGATGAGAGAAAGACAGCAGGGCCTTTATTCAAAAGTAATCACATGTTTTGTAAATAAAATCAAATCAGCGGGAAACAGAAGTGAAGCTGATAATAATGGTGTTTGGTAATAGCTGATGATCTTCAGAGAACACAAGTAATGATTTTATTAAGCTGTAGTCCATGCAAATACCACAAATAAGACTTCAACAACTCATTTCTTAAACTGAAAGTCACGTCATGTTGAAAAGTAATAATTTATCTCAGCAGCCTAAGTATGACGGCTTAGGGTGGGTCATGTTACAACATAAAACCTCATTTAAAACCTCTAAATTACCTTTTACTTTTGTGAGGCTCCAACTTGTTATGCTAGTATCTACTGCAGCTTCTTGTCTGATGCCAGTTATAAATCATCTGATAAAATGACATGCATAAACATGTTTGTCTTTTTCACAGGTAGTTTACTTTACAGCCACCTTCCCCTATGTGATGCTTATTGTTCTGCTGGCCCGTGGGCTCACTCTACCAGGTGCCATGGACGGATTAACTTTCTACCTCTATCCTGACCCAACAAGGTTGGTGGACCCCCAAGTAAGTGACCATTTCAAATTAAATTTGAATATAAAAGCAAGCTGCAAGCTCAAATGGCTTTTTTTTTAAAGCTTAAGTAGTTTAAAATATGATCATAACATATTCTTAAGCCGCAGTCTACACCAGGGTTGGAAATTAGCACCCACCACCAGCAAATACAGATGTTTTTTTTGGTGGGTGAATTTGCTTAACCCACCTGCCATGGTGGGGGGTATTCAGAAAACAACAAAAAAACCCAAAAACAAACAAAAAAAAACAAAAAAAACAAAAACAAATATACATATATGTATATATATATGTATATATATATATATATATATATATATATATATATATATATATATATATATATATATATATACACAGAGTCCCAACTAGCAGCTCTACCTTCATGATGCACTTTTACTTACGACAGAGCCCTGCCTCCTCTTAGTGTCAGTATGAGTGCTAGATGTTTATCACGATAAGCTGGAACAGCTCATCTTTGAGCATAGCGTAGCATGGATTTGCATCTCTATTGCAAAGGATCAACCTGCTAAAGATGTGTTTATACTGTTATAGCTATTATAAGTCCACTGGCAGGCTGTAGCTTGTGGCATCTGTAAGTACTGTTTGTCTTTACTACGTAATCAGAAATCACAGCTAACTGAAGGTCTTCAGATAAGTTATTTTCCTAAACACTATTTTTGTCAAGTCCCTTTCAATGAAAGCCTCCACGTTGAAGACTGTGAACATGGGATTATGCCTAATTACAGAACAAAACTCACTCATTATCTTTGCTTCATTGTTGAGGTTAAGTTCCATTTATATTATCTTTAGAGGACAGAGCTGCAGTAGAAACTCTAACCAGCCTAAAAACAATTCCTTTAAATAACTCAGATAAAAACAATCCTGTTTATGAGGAGGACAAAGGGCTTTATCATATGCCAGGTGCAAAGTGTTTTTGCATGAAGCGCTGGTGTCTTCCCTAGTTTCCACCTGTTGCAGGTGTCATTTATATGTCCTGCGCTTTGATCATGTGCTCCCATTTGCCCCCAGGGATGTGCTTGTCTGAAAATGAGGTGTGGTAGGGTGTAAAGCTGGCATGTTTTTAACTTGAGAACAGAGCACTAGACCTCTGTATACCTGGTCTAAGGTCTGTTGTGCAGGGTTTCAGCTAACTCGAGGACACATTGGAGCGACTGGAACAGATCTGTGATATTAAAGTACTTTGCTGAGCTTGTTTCACTCTCATAAGATGCACAATAACGCACCTCGACCATTAAATATCAGTGCATTTGTTCAAAAGTTCAGTTTTAAGTTCATAGGAGGGCAGAGACCTGAGGGACAATGTAGCATTTTTGCAGCGCTAATCAGTGGGCTATATTGTTGTGTCCTCCAGCATGCATAATACTCCAAGAAACAAGAAAAAGCACACATAAGATTTGAGATTTTCTTAAGACACACAGCTACATTTATACTTGCATACATTCAAATGAATCTCAGTGCTAATTTTGCTCACAGTTTACAATATAGGCTGTATGGTGTGTTTTACGCACACAACAGGGAATAGAGACAAGGATTCCTGCAGTAAAGTTCTGTGATGTGTAGTTAACAGGTTTGTCACAAGCATAACCTTGCCTGATCCTGCCAGTTTTTTTGGAGATGTAAATAATTTGTAAGGTTTTGTTTTTTTTTATTTTAATGTGAAAGTGTCCCACTTATAATTTGGATTTTTTTCTTACGCTCTAGGATGTATTAACAGTGCTCTGTGTGTATTATCTGAGTATAGTAACACAATGAAAGGAGAGGAATTAAGTAACTCTGCTGAAATTAAGACCAAACAACTAAACCAGCTGTTAAAATAGCCAAATGGCAGTAGCCCAGTGCCCATTGATTTAAGGTAGCGCTGACTCTCTGGTTTGATCTGTTACACCCAAGACCACCATGTAGCAGGCACATAAACCATCCCCTTTACACCTTGCACCTGGCCTTGTGTCAAGAACGTGTCCACAAATTAGCATAATATGGACAGACATACCTCAAACCACCATATGCACGGCACTTTTAATCAACGCACATCACACTGTGAAATAGTGCCCCAAGAGTGTGTATTTTTTTTTTGAATATTGAAACTTTTTACTCCATAACAGCCAGTCTTTTGAATAAAATAAGTCTTGAGTTTTATACTAGTGGTCATTACATGAAGCTTCAAGTTAACAAAAAAATTCTGGTGAATAAAATAATGGCCAGCAGATTTCTTAATTCACCAGCCACAGTGACAAGTAGAAAAAACCTTAATTTCCAACCCTGGTCTATGCTGCTCTGATGAGTTGTAAAGGTTTACTAATATTTGGCGTCTGCTTAGGTGTGGATGGATGCAGGTGCACAAGTTCTTTTCTCTTTTGGGATTTGTCAGGGGAGTTTGACAGCTCTGGGCAGTTACAATCAATATAACAATGATTGTTACAAGTAAGTGTTCTCTGCTCTGTTTTTTTTTTTCTTAACATAATGCGTCATTAAAACATACGTAGACTGTAGTCTGAGCCTAGTAATTAGCTTTTCCAAACCTCACATGTAATATCAATGTTTAGCTGTTGTGCTTGAAAAAGTATTCCAGACATTCTCTCTTTTTTTTTTTAAAAGGAAGGTAGCCTCTATTGAAAGCATAAAGGACCTGACACAAAAGGACAGACAACATACAAAGAATCTGATTGTAAGGTTTCCCAAACTTAGACTAGTAAGGTATATTATCAAACATGACAGCACGTTTGCTGTTAATGATTACCCACTTCAGCCCACTAGGATTTCTGTCAAGATATTACACCTCACATGGTGCCTATAGATAGATAGATAGATAGATAGATAGATAGATAGATAGATAGATAGATAGATAGATAGATAGATAGATAGATAGATAGATAGATAGATAGAATAAATCCAGTCAATATAGCAGAATAACAAACACACAACACAGCAAAGGCAACACTGGAGTTTGACAATATTTATGTCATTAGAATGATAAAAACACTGTCCTGCCAGTCCTTTGAGTCATGATAGTTCTCTATTAAGTAAAAGGACCATTAAACATTTTTTATTATTTTTACATTAGTCCATTCTTGCTCATGTGATCGCAGTTTCAGCTATTTTCAAATATATGTTTTTTGCCCAATATCTATGGTGGGATCCATGTATTCAGCCTTGGAATGGTTCTTCATTTGGTACCAATAGGGCTGAACAATACTAGGAAAAGATCCAATTGTGATTCTTCTGGAAGATAAAGCGATTTCAATTTTAAATCACAATATCCTTCAAATCAAGCTTTAGTGCAATATTCGTAATGTGTTCATGACCATTTAAAAACATGACAGAAAATGACATACCATCAAAAATTAAAAGCTATTACTCTAAGGCAAGGATGAAAACTAAAGGTAAGAATTGCTTCCAAAAGTATTTATTAACAAGAAACATGCATGTACACCTTTTAAAGTCCTAGACCAATGACAGTTATTACAACTGAAGAACTAAAGAGCCATCTTTGACTGTCAAAAACAAATAAGTAGTACAAAATCCTTCATTGTGTTAAGTTAAAATAGTTAAATAAAATACCCCCACCTAAAAAAATTAAATAAGTAATAATAAGAAAACCAAAATTCATAAATTCCAATAAAGGAAAAGGACCTTGCCAGGTCTTTAATGAATCACACAACAGTCTTATGCTAACGTAAGAAGGTCAAAGTCTGTCTTTTATGGCTCAAGAGAGCTAGCTCAGCAGCATTTATAGCAGCAGTTATAGTGCTTTATTCATCCCTAGATTAAGAACCCTGGATTATCTTTGAAAGTGAAACTTAAAAGGAATGGTAATAAAATAAAAATCTTACTAAAATAAAATTACCCATTCTCTGCTCCTCTGAATAATATATCAGACATTAAAATAGGTGGGTCATTCATTAATGGCTCAGCAGCTCTCAATTGTTGCACATCTATTCTGTAAACAATCGAGCATTTTCGTAAAAAATAGCAAATATCGTTTTTTCAACAAAGGCTGGCACTACAATTTAGGGTGAAGTGCAGAACACATAAAACCTCAAAAGTACTTACTTAACAACAATACTTACTTCCCTGATATCTCTGCATCACTCTTTAGTTAGTTAGTGAGTTTATTTGTCTCCATAGGGAAACTGGGGTGTTGCAGGAATCACAGACATTTGGCAACAGAATACAGTGTCAACACTGATACAGAATTGAAAATGCATATTTTTTTTTGTCAAGAAAACCAGCATGTCAACCTTTGACGATTTTGGACATGAGCACTGACATGCGTCACGAGCAAAAAGTTGGCAGCTTTGGCGATCATACGATCACGTTGTCTAAGGTTGCGATTTTGATCAGCAAAAATCGTTCAGTCCTAGGCCCCAATTTGGATTTTTCCGTCTACTCATGAACAACCAAAATGAAAAGAAAAAATAGCAACCACTCCTGCAGAAGAAGCCAGCTCCCACCAATCACACTAAAAGTTGATTCATAGCAGCAGTTTTTTGCCAACAATAAATCACCTTGTGTTCGTCGATTTGATGTCCTGGCTTATTTTTATTCAACCAGCACACCAGAAGTTTTATTAGTAAAATCCTGTATTGCTTTCATATTTTGAAGCATGATTTGTGACAGAATGAGGGGGAAAAACTCTGACAGCACAGCTAGCCTCATAGCTTGTGGCCAATTCACTTGCATTCATTTATCTCCACTGCACATAGTATACAGGCACTCCACAAGTGGAGGTAAGATGGATGTAAATAAACCAAAGGACATTAAGACTTAACACTTAACTGGTAATACATAGTGAACTGCAAACACTTGAGAGCATTCATCTTGCTATTCAAACACCCAACCTAGTAACCTTGTGCAACCTTGTAAATGCATGCTGCAGATCTAAAAGGGGTAACAGTTATGTCTCAAGGCTGAAATTTGGTCAGTCTTCTCCTGATTGTGAGCTCCCCTTTTTTCTATGTAACACAAATCCAGAAAGGTCTATGGTCTGTGTTTGCAACAAAACAAAATGTGCCTCCTTCTCATTGAGATAAACATTTTCAAATGGAAATAAATAGAGATGCCTCAATGAATTATAAGATCATTCATATTGGCTTATATTTATTAAAACAAAAATAACATGATCAGCTGATTTAGTTTAATGTCTGTGGTCACTGATCTGAATACCTGTGGTTAAACACCTTGTTGTCCCTCAGGTTTATCCCGCTCATCCATATCTGCCGCCATCACCATTTCTGCTGCTCTGCCATCCTCCTACAGAAGCTGGAACAGAATCACCAAAACTTTGTTTTAGTTTTTTTACTTTGAGAAAATAGCTGCTGAGAATCATTATAAAATGTGCAATTCAAAAACATCTATCAAGCGTAAATATTTGTGTTGCAGTCTGCTCTGAGACTGACAGGATACAAGTTAACTCTCTAAACAAGCTATACAAAAGCACAGTGTGAGCTGTGATGGATTTGAAAGTCAATTCAGAAATACTAAGTTACGTTGACTTTTGATTGTTTTTTCAGCAATATGAAAAATTACATCAGTTACATAAAACAGCTCAGTAAATTTGGACTTTTCCCTTCTTAAAGTGCTGTCTGCGCTGTTTATCCAATTAAATAAACTTCAAAACTTCTGTTTATAATGGATCAACACTGAATTGTACACTGAATTGAACAATCTCGTTGATGCTTTATAGTACAATCTGCCTACATATTTATTTGAATTATTGCAGATATGTTCATATTGGCGAACACTGACATGCCAATAATATAATTATGACAACAGTTGGAGATCTTCTTAAAACCTTACCAACTTGTTTGCTTTTATTTCAGGAGCAGCTGTGACAGCATTTGGGATTGGTGGTTGAATAAGGGAGCAAAGGAAGTGTAAATAAGTTTGTGTTGAAAACAGTTTGCCTCTCATAACTACTGCCAGCATACTCCACTGTATTCTTTATTGACTCTAGATAGGACAAATATTATCAAAGTAAACACTGACTCAGTAGTGTGGTCATGAATCGAAGGAGGTGAACTTTGTCATTGACTCCAAACAGTTTGATTCCTTTGGAAAGAAGAGTCGCCACCCCCTGCTGTCAGTTACAAAAACTGCAGGTTTTTGGTACTTTACCACAAGTTTATTGTATATCAGATCTGGAGGCCACGTCAACCTCAGCACCACCCAGTTTTATCAAAGAAAAACATGTTACTCTATGGACAAGAATCACACAGAATCACACAACAGTCTTATGCTATGCTATGTACTTAAATAGCTGAAATTTTCACAATAAAGTAAAATGAACTGGAATCTTCTCCTTTTCAAACACTTTTCCTAGAGTTGACCTTTTCCATTAGCTCTTTAGCCTCTTCTCTTTCTAACATTTAAATCCATACAACAGAGAAGAGTACAAGGGTCAAGTCTGTAAAAATAAGCAAGAAAAGAGATAAAATAAAAGTTTTATAAGAACAATGAGAAAAAAAGGCAAAATGATGAGGAAGGTGGTTATTTCGAAAATAAAGTTGAAGTGCAATTTTTAAACTCGAGATGACCCCTGAGAGACACAAACACTGCATTGTATTTTTATAAGAACAAAAACATTCTCCCTCTGCTCAGTTATCCGTATAACTGAGCAGAGGAAGTGTAAGGACTGGAAACTGTCTGTTTGCAAGAGAAAGCATCACAAACTTCGAAGAAGCCAATATTCCTTTTTTTATGGTTGTGTTTCAACTTAATACATGCCCTTTCAACTTTTCTCTCCACATTTTGCATTTTTCCTCTTGACATTTTTACATTTTTTTTAAGTGCATAATTAAAAACTATAGTCTTCCCTTGATTGTTTCTATATCCTGCCTGGTCCTGTTTCTCTTCAGGACATCTTTAACAATTGTTGTTTACATCATATTTGTTTCCACAGAGATACATTTGTTCTATGTTTGGTGAATGGCGGGTCGAGTTTTGTGGCAGGGTTTGCTATCTTCTCAGTTCTGGGTTTTATGTCCTATGAGCAAGGGCTGCCAATATCTGAAGTGGCTGCTTCAGGTAAGACCATCGAATAAATGTTCTGGCCCAAATGGTTTAGAAATGTATTTCATGTCTCATTTCAGCTAAATAGTACTGCTCTTCTGACTCGACTACAGCAAAGCTGGTCTTTGTTAGTTTTCGTTGGCAGAGGCAGAGGGGAACAAGCCTTAAGTCACTTGTCGTTCTTTTTACCAGTCGAACCAGACAAGCTTGGTCTGTAGAGCATGAAAAACTGTTAAAAGGAGGACTTCTCGGATTAAAAAAGTCTCTGTACAAAGGGCTCCTTGAAACATCTAGTCAGCTAAAGTCGCTATATAATAATATACAGTATATACTATATATGGTATTGCAAACCTCAAGTTTAACCAATCAACTTTAGCAAAGGACAGTGAGCCATGACACTGATTGTTAATTCATGTGAAAAAAACTATGTACACACTGTCTTGTAAGTTTTTATATTTATACACATACATATACATATATATACTTACAGACTAAAACTTGATTCTTATCTCAATACTATGACACTGTAATGTCGCTTCTTCATTTATAAAAAAAGAGAGAGTTCAGTTGTACCTGTATTAAATAATAAATTAAAGAATTATTCAGTGTATTTCTTATCATACTGCAAATGTGAATCATTAAAACTTATCATTTGGGTGGGTAAAACAAAAAGCAGTGTGTGTGCATCAAAGAAAAAAAACTACAGGTACAGGTAGGTTTAACTTAAGAACAAGCCTTACATAAAATATAGACTTATTTACTTTAAGTAAAAAACTGTGAGTTAGAGGCAGGAATAAACATTTTAAGGTTAACAAAAACCAAAAAAAAAAGGGAAATCAGAGAAAATAAAAAATACAGAAGCATTAGTCTCTGTTTAGCTCAAGTTTCCTTTTTGGAAGCACAACAGTTTCAAATATTGTCTGAGTTTGTAATAAATACTTGTTATAATTGGATCAGTATGTGCTTGTATAAAAATACCAGGAACTGAGCCAAAATGCAAACCTGATGTTTTCAATTACAGGACCAGGTTTGGCCTTCATCGCCTATCCACGTGCAGTGGCCATGATGCCTTTACCTCAGCTATGGGCCATCTGTTTTTTCGTCATGGTCATCTTGTTGGGTGCAGACACACAGGTGAGATGGACACATATCTACACTAAAGCTGCACAACACAGGGTTAAGATGCATCTGTTACATGCAGATAACAGGTGTCTTTTTGTTGACGTGCTGCTCTGCATGTTTGTCAGTTTGTCAGTTTGGAGTGCCTGATGACGTCAGTGACGGACATGTTCCCCACGGTGTTTCGGCGAGCTTATCGACGTGAACTGCTGTTGCTCTGTCTGTGCTCCGTGTGCTTCCTCCTTGGCCTCCTTCTCGTCACAGAGGTAAGAATCTGAGATGGTTTACAGGTTTATCCTGTTTGATGGCCAAAAAGAAGTGAAAACTGTTAATGTCTATCGCACTGGAGAATGCAAGAGGAGGCCAGACTGGTGATGGAGCTGCTTGGATGAAGCAGAGGGGTTCCCAGGTCCATGTTGTGACCAAAATGAAATGAAGGACTTAGAATATAACTAAAAGCGGTGAGCAGATTTAAACACTAGGAGCTGGTGGGCAGGGAATGAAAGTGCAAGCCTTAGATGGGTTAAGCCTTCTGCCAAATTGCGCAGAGCAGCCATGAAAAAACTAAAAGCACATGATGCACTGGACTACAAGGGTGTTGAGAGAAAATTGGTCAGCTGGGAAGGCCTTTAGAAACGGCCACAGTTTCAAAACATCTTTGTCAGCAAAGCAGATCATGACATGCGATCTGCCCCTTAAATCTTCACAAGTGGTCCAGACTCCTGTGATTGGATTCTCTGTGAGGCTGCAAATACCTCCCTCCAGCACTGCCTGTTTAATTGCAAAACAGCACTGGCACAGGGCTGTTTAAGATGACGACACAACCAAGTACTCTGGAGGCAGGCAGAGCTGGAAAAGGGGAGGGGGAAAAAGCAACAAAGAAGAACACAGCAAGGGTCTCCAAAGCAGATCCACTTCTTGAGGCAGGGGGAGCTGATGGCTGTTTTTATCAAGAGACCAGGAAGTGGAGTAGAGGACAGAGGTGGATTTGGGCAGGCAGCTCCATTTTCTTGTTATCTCTAGCACCACACTGTGGCCAGATGTGGATGTGTGGACCCCACATGAATGATCAGCATTGTTGATTGAAATGACAGTCCCATGGGAACAGGAAGCCCATAAAAGGAAAGAAACTAGAATGTGCTTACTTTGTATCGGAACTAAAAGAGCAAGGATGGAAAACAAAACTATAGTGCCCAGTGGAATTGGGAGGATTTGAAAGATCTGATGCATCTGCTGCAGTAGCCAGGGGAGCAGCTGTTCTGTGCCAAGGAGCAAAACATCAATGAGTTGTGATCCTCAGCTGGTGATCCTACATCCTACAAAGGCGAAGAGTCTACCTTTTTAGAATAATAATGTACATACTCTTTTAATGCCTTAGCATTAGTAAAAGCTGGGGAACGAGGTATTGTTTGGCTATTCTTGAGAAAATAATGTCAAAAAGACAAAGATTATCCTCCTGACAAAAGTCCACTCTGAAGAGTGAAACTACTGCATTGTGAAGGTCAAAGTAAAGGTCATCAAATCCAACATCTATTCCTGCTAATTAATACTAAATCTTAAGAATGCCTTGAGAGTATTTATTCATCGTTTGTACTCGCGTACAGTCTATCTTGAATGCACGGTATGTAAAAATCCACCACCAGGGGGCTCTCAACCTAAACAAGGACTATACCAAAGAGAGATTGACCCACAGTCACCTCTGACTGCCTTCATCATTTACTTTGGTATAAACTGACAACACTCCAAAAAACTGATACAAGGGGTGTAGCAGTTTACTAAATCAGCAAACAGCATGTCCATGTAAATCTGACAGACAATATTGTTCCAAAAGCACTTTCTGGTTCATGCTGTGAGCAATTTGCAACATACTTTGGGAATGCCCACATTGTGAGTCAAGAAGTTAACACGTAGTGACGTTCTTTCTTTTTTAGTTGACCGTTAACAATGAAAGAGTCATGCATGCGGTTTGCTCTTTAGGGAACACACTTGATGGAGCAATGTTTTGTTGCCTACAGTCCTCAACTTGATCAGATAAGTGAACAGTAGAGGTGGTTGCAGAGGACTGCAGATCTCGACTTGTAAATATCTCGTTTGGGCGTTTATGTTATTGAGGTGAGGAGTGGTGTAACGGCTGGGTGACACAGCAGGCAGAAAACAATGGTCTATCAAAGGAAAGCAGCACAAAATATGAAATATAGAGGCAGAGCAGCAGGTGTATCAGGTCCCATTGCCTATTAGAACAATAAAAATGAAGAACGTCTCTCTTCAAAAACTTCAGATAATGAACATGCTCAACTAAAAATATCTAGATGAAATAAAACTAGCTGTTTCTGAGATAGATAAAAAAAAAAAAAATCAAATTATACCCATCAATATAAATTTATAATTCTGTGAATGTAGTATTTCCAGAACACTTGAGAGGGTTGTATTAAACTAAAAAAGTCCACTCTAACATGGATATGGTCTGTTTAGATTTTGAGGTACAAGATCAAGGTCAATGTGATTTCCTGTCTTGTGAGAAAATTATCTTAAGATCGCAGCTGGGGGCTGGTTTGGCGGAGTGTTTAGCAACCAGGCACCCCATGTACTTGCTTCTGCCAGTCCAGGTTCGAATCCCGCCTGTGATCTTTTTGCAGAGTGTCCTCCCCTGCTCTCTCTCCCCCTTTCACAAGCCTGTCCACTGTCTCTCTCCTATCAATAAAGGCACAAAATGCCAAAAAACATACATTAAAAAAAAAAGATCGCAGCTGGGATAATTGCCAGATTTGACAAAGCACAAAAAAATAGTTGGGGGTATAAAGGGCAAAGCCTAATATTTATTTTCTTATTATTATCATTATTTCTAACCTCCCAGAACAGCTAAACCCACCAGATTACATGTCTGTCATCAAGCTGTACAATCTGACACAGCTTTAAACTAATACAGTCAGAAATTGACAGACCAAACAGCATCCTATAAAGAGGGAAAAGCCATAGCTACACGTGTTTAGCTGTGCTGAAAATGGGAATTGACAGCAAGCCTGTAGACAATGGTGGCCTGTGAGGAGATTAGTGTGGTGCTATAGCGGAAGTTATGTCTAAACTGGAGCAAAGAATGACCGTGAGAGCTGTTATTGTAAAGAAGATGCTATGACTCCTCTCGAAAGTAGTTTCAACAAAATTTTGATTTACCTCAAGGTTTGTGTTATAACGTTTGCTCCTTAGCGGCAGAACCTGCCAGTTATGTCATCAAATTACTTTACAGTGGATGTGAAAGACAGAAAATTGTTTGTTCTTGTCACAAAACATCGTAAGGCTAAAAGTAGCTCCTGACTTGCCAATTTAGGAGAAACTCTCAAGAAATAATGGGTGTGTCAGTCCTAAATTTAGGACTCCTAAATTTCTCTCCTTAAAGTATTTCACAAATTATTTTAGTGCTAAAGCAAGCTCCTAAACCTGTGAGAGGTCAGAAGTAGTGAAGAGGACTCCTAAGTCACCAAGACCAATTCAGAAGGAATCTCAGCATGGCTGCTGCTGGCAATCCATGAAAATTTTGCAAAGATACAATAACAATGAGCTCCTGAAAAGGTACCGCCTCAATTGGGAGAGTATGATGATGGTAATAGAATTAGTCAAAGATGCAATCACTTCACCAACAAATAGAAACAACCCAGTAGCTTAGGTGCAGAGTCCCCTTTGAAATACAAATATAAATGTTCACGTTAATAACATTTGTGATGACACATTTAGCAAGGTTAGTTCATCTGTAACATTTCT
Source organism: Scarus forsteni (assembly GCA_036419115.1). Classification (NCBI taxonomy): domain Eukaryota; kingdom Metazoa; phylum Chordata; class Actinopteri; order Labriformes; family Labridae; genus Scarus; species Scarus forsteni. The sequence goes on from JAZDUH010000152.1 coordinate 31,022,421, forward strand.
GTTAATTACTGAACACTCAATAGATTGTAAGGTTTTGTCTGACAATAATTAGTCTGTCCTGTTGCTGTTGTTTATCTTTTGAATTCTGCAATCCCTCACCTTGCCTGAGACTGTTAAGAAAACCAATGTTTCTCACAGTCATCAGTGGCTCTGGTCAAAAGTGGGAACGATGCATTTATTTGTAAGCAAATTTGTGCCCTTGCTTCTTTTTTCAATTGCGAGGTTATCCCAGATCTAAATTTTCCTTTGATAATGTTTTTTCTTTCATGGACAAGTTGGGCAAGGAGGAAAAGCTGGTCTTGTGTCCAGCTTGGTTTGAACTTTCTTTTGCCCGATGTTTTCTCTTCCATGGTTATTCCAGAGATCCAGTCATTAAGAGGCTGCTTATATGTATATCTGCTAATTGTTTAACCAGATACAGCTGCTTAGAATTAGCAGAACACATACTTGACTAGTCAGTATATCACTCTTGGTTAAATGTTTAATCAACAGGTTACTTTTTTTATTTGAAGGTCTTTATTTAAATATGCCAACATGACACCTTTCTTTAAATTGAGTGATTTCTATGTAGAAAGTACTCACAAAGACGTGTTCCCTGTCAGCCAATCACTGTTCGAGTTTTAAGTCAGGTGGTTCCTGAACCATGACACCATCCACAGCAACAGGGTCAGCTCCACCCTTTTCTTTTAGCTTAAGAGTCCTCTGAATTCCTTAGTAAGAGTTAGTCTCAGCAGCTTCGCGAGCAGGGTTTCAAAGAAAACTCTTAGTTAGGAACTTTTAGTGTCATTTAGGAGTCCCCCTAGTGGTAAGATAAAATGCTTTATGAATACAGGCCCTGATGTACAAATGATGCATATTATATCCCCTGGATTTGTGAAACATTCCATTTTGTACGTTAACAATTTTTTCAAGTATCAGTTTTACCCAGTAAAAAACACTTCATCAAAAGTCACAAACCATTCCCACATTAGAGAAGTGAAATTTCTACGGATCCCAGTACCTCAAAAAACAGCACACCCTCCTCCTTGACCCACCTCTATAAGCGACCATTTACCTTGTGGCGGTATATTAGCCACCAGATAGTAGTTTAAGTTTTCTTTGCCCCTCACAATCTGTACATAGGTGTGTGGTGATTCCTGTTTTTGATGTTCTACAACAAATAATCCTCTTCTTTTTGCAGGGCGGCCTGTATTTCCTTCAACTTTTCGACCATTATGTCTGCAGTGGAAACAATCTCCTACTTTTGTCTGTGTGTCAGTCAATAGCAATCGGATGGATTTATGGTGAGTTATGCAGTAATTCTGTAAATGATCTGTATTTAACTTTAATACTTTTATTTTCATGCTTGTTCCAATATTTATTATCCAAGATAGCAACTGGAGCAATCTAACCTTTGTATTATTGGACACATTCATATGAAAAGTGGAAAAAATCCTTCTAGTGATCAGAAAAGATGCAACGTTATTTGCAAGACAAATGTATCTGGTGCGTATTGGTAGTATGATGTAACCTCTTCACTAACTGTCACTACATTAATTGCCCATTTTCGTGCTGGGCTTCCCTTGACTTCACATAGGAAAAGGGCTAACAGGATAATAAATTTAATAAATTTGGCCTTTTGTATTCACAAGTCATAAGTGAATAAGGCATCAGTGCAATCAGTGACAAAAATCATGAAAAAAAGCTTAAGTTTAAAGTAAAGAGTGACGTCTCATGTAGATTTATCTGACCAGTCAGTGGTCAGCAGTGTCTTAATGTAACATTGGCTCAGCCAACAAGCAGCAACTGCTGGTGTTGGAACATGAAGGCGACAAATTTGTGCAAAAAAGGGGGGGAAAAAGCAGTTCCTTGAGTGTCCACTTTACTAGCCACATAAACACAACATGTCATAAGGTTATTTTTTTATAGCAGCAACAACATATTTACAGCCTGGTTTAAGAAAAAACTTTGGTCTGAATTGTTTATGTCTTCATGTTCTTACACATACATACAAGGGTGACTGTTTTGAACTCATCTTAACTTTACTTTAAGCTTCATAGACACTAAAGCCTCTTATTAGAAGGTTTTTCTCTCTTTGGCACTCTTACATTTACAATGAATGAAAACAAAAGATGAGGTAAAGTTCTGAACATTCATTGCATAAAAAAATGTCAATCATACTGCCCCCACTGGTAGTAAGGATTCAAACTCAAACCAAGAGGTGGATGGGATTATGATGAAATTTTTTTAAACAAAATTCTTACAAACTTTACTCTTCAATCCCATTTCAAAACCCATTTAAATCTCTGTATGTTAGCATGTTTAGAATTTAATATTGTTTCATCTGTTTAGCATGGCCAATACTTCTGATACATGTTTTTTGAGCTTTTCTTCAGTTTATCCTCCATTTGTAATCATTACATATGAAGTGACCTGATGTGAGTCCTCATATAGCTTAAGTTTTCTTTTTTAAGTTTAAAAAAGACTTTTATATTTATATATACCATGGTTCTCCCCTCTGTGGAGGCTGACATAATGATCCGCCATGTTGTCCACTGGTAGATTTTGGGGACAAAAAGAGCGAAACGCTGTTTTTTCTTTTTTTTTTTAGCATTAATTCGCTTATGTTGGCTTATGTTACTAAAACTTTACAAAACCTATAATCATCATCTTAACTGACCTATAATCCATAAAAATAATAGTTACAAATACAAATAAAAAAACCTTACCTCATAACTTTTAAATGATGCCCTGACCAGAATCCTTTTTGCTCTTCACCAGCTCTCGTCGCTTAGTGATGTTATGTTTTAGTGACAAACGGGCTAATTCTAAAACTTGAACTCTAAAATGTCAATTTCTACACACTGCACATTCAAATTGTCAATTTTTCAGGTTACACTGCCACCTGTTGGACATCTCACCCAGTGCACTACAAAGCTAAGCTGACAGACCAACTGTTAAACCAGCAGCCATAACCAAACAAAAAAACATGCGATGAAACTGTCCTTGGTATCAGCCAATCTGACAGAAGATCAATACTAGCATCAGAAAAATGTGATATGAGTGTCCCTACTTTTCACTCCTTTTTTCTTCAAGTGTAACATTTAGAAGGTCAATACAAACACTGGTGTGGGCATTCTCAGCATTAGACATAACCACAGCAGTGGTTCAACTTCCTCTTATGTGATGCTGCTTAAGTGATGAGGATCAAAGATTTTTTCAAAATAGCAAAATTTAAGACATTTTGGACAGAGTTTTGAACAGGGAGCTGACATACATAAACCTGTTTTCAAATTATAAAATTACTAAGACACATGCATTTATAATTTTGAACTAACTGTCTTTTTCATATGATTGACAGGAGCAGATCGACTCTATGATAACATTGAGGACATGATAGGTTATCGTCCATCGCCACCAATGAAGTATTGCTGGCTTTACGTCACTCCTGTTGTCTGCATGGTGAGTCTCTTTAAAAGTCCTCTTATATTTAGTAAAATAAAGGAATGATATGTTTTTGCTCTTTACAACTATTTTTAATGAGATGTGTGATAACCAAATCAAGAGGTCAGCTATTTTCTACACTTATTCTTAACAGTGACTTGTTAGGGATGAGTAATGAGCTACAAAAACAAGGACAGGGATGAAGATGTAACAAAGAAATATCTCATAGATTTCCCTCACTTATGAAAAAATGTCTCATAAAAACTCTGAGAAATATTAAAAATGTACTCAAATGTCCCCCTGATTCAATAAGCTGATGGGATTTTGGAGGTCTGCAGTCAGAGTTTTTGCACCTCTTATTTATTAACTTCTTATAAAGCTTTTAGCAACAAACTACTTCCTCGTCTTTTCATTGACCATTTACTGTATTTTAAATGTCTACTGACTATCTAGCATATTAAAAAGAATGACACAGCTATACTATCTCTAACTTGCGGAGGCATGAAAACACCAGGTGGTGGCTCTACTTTTATTTTTCTTTGTTAGCAAGGTTACAAAAACAAGTATGTTTTACAGATATAATACATCTTACTGTGAGATGATGCAGAGACTGAGGATCATAGGGAATCATGTAGCCACTTGTGTTTTTATGCTATTGTGCATAAGAGAGTAGTGTGTTGACTTTAACTAAGATAACCTGTTTTCCATTTCTTTTCTATTTACCCCATTTCCCCCTGACATTGATGAAATGGTACAAGTATCATGTTAGTTACTCAACATACAGCAAGGCCAAAGGAAGCTACGACATCCCATGACAGGGGGGTATAAAGGGAGAAGAAAATGTTTTAAAACTGCATTTTAAAAAGATTAAAAATCAGCCAGCAATCAAAACAAGAAATGCCAACTTTCCATGAACAAACCCTGCTTGTTACATTGGATGTGCATGACCTGCAGCATTAGCATACACTACACATGGCCTTAAGTATGTGCTCACATTAGCACAAAGTATGTGCTGCCCAAACGGCCCCTCATCTGAGAGGGGTGCATGCAACAAGGTCAGGCTGTGAGGTCTTGTGATAAGACTGGGCCTCTATCCAAGTTCTCATCACAAGTTTTGACTGGGTCAAGGTCAGGAGCTGTTTTTTCGAAGGTACTTCCAGAGGGGTCTATACTGGGGCAAATGATTTCAAATGTTTTGGGTCATAACTTTTGTGAGTGTGATAATTTATTTGTCTCAAATGATAAAAAAGAGGAAGTGGCAAAACTTTTCAACTCTCTATTAGGGATGTAACGGTATGAAAATTGCATATCACGGTTATTGTGACTAAAATGATCACGGTTATCATTAATAACGTGGTATTTTTGCAGTGTGCTCAAAATGTTCAAAAAGTACTTTTACACAGTCTTAAAATCATCTAATCTCTTCTCATATTATAATTTTAACAGTTCTTTTGTCTTTTTTGTCAATAATTTTGTCAAGAAATGTCCTATCAGTAAATTTGTTAACATTTTTAATGAGAAATAAAAGTAAACCAATCTGGCAAGAATTTGTCAGTGCTTAAACAGTGTGTGATTACAAGAAAAGAAAAAACTGATTTGAACTTTAAACAGTATTCTCTTTATAAACAATTGCAAATGAACATGTTCAAAGTTTTGAGAAGACCATAAATAAACTTGACCTATTTTACACATGCTCACACTTTTTTGTTTGCCTACTGCATTAGTGTCCATGTTACAGCTACATATTAGACCATGTTCAGGTGTTTTTTTTTTTTTATTTAATTTTTGTTTTACTAGTGATAGTCTCTGAAGTGCTTAGCCCCCTTCATTACTCTTTTCTGCTCTCTCCTTTCAATGGCAGATCTCGAAATCTCGTTTAATATATACAAATTACGATTGATGAAATCCATACAACACAAACTATGACAGAAAAAGACAATCTATCACGATGAAATACGGCAAAACAGCAAAACACGGCAAATAAACGGCGAAAGAGCGGCAAGAACACACTCCAGATTGATACTAATGCTGTTATTTACAAGATTTATACATTATTCCCACAGGAAATACTCATAAACCCCTGTAACTCACTCAAGTATTGCTCTCTGAATCCTCTCTGTCTCTCTGTCTGCTGGTTTACTTGAGGAGTTACAGCAGTTTTAATCAAGCACATATTTGTCTTTCTGAGTTTGTGTGGGGCTCCAATTGCTATAAAGGACTTCTCAAGAGGCCATAATAAGGCCTCTGCTGACTTTGGTTGGAAGTGGGGACTCAAAGCAAACTGTGGCTAATAATCTTGTAATGTGTACCTCGCATAAGCCACCTGCCCATGGCAATGAGACAGCTGACTGTTGGTTTTGTTGAAGAACTCTAGCGTCCTTGGAGTTAAAGCAAGCTAAGGGGCTAATCAATCTCATGCACCACATCCATCCATTCTGCTGTCAGAGCCTGAACCACCTTGCCTTTCCCATCCCCATTGTTAGAACCCAGCTTCATCTTGGCTACAGCTCAACACAAACATCAAACTATGACACCTCTCCTATAAAGGACCCCCTGGATCCCCATTCTCAGGCGAGATAAAGTTGTGTTTTGGAAAGAGCGCAGTCCACTAAGAAATGCAGTTCAGGCAGTATTTGTCCTCAAGTGCCTTAGCAATTAATTCACCCTCAGTAGCCCTCCACAGCTTTATTGTTCATTATTATAAAACTGAGCCAGACTCAGTGAATGCTTGCCCAGACAGAGGTTCTCAAACTTGGAAACCTGCTGTGGTCTTCACTGAAACCACACAGCAAATTGCAACGCTTGTTTCAATGTTCTACAATGATGCACAGTTGAAAAACCCTTCAATTTTCTTTGTCTGTGGTTGGTTAGAGATGACATGAACATTACAGGCGTTTTTTTCCCTTTTCCACTGCCTCAGTGTGCAATAGCCTGAATCCCTTCTTTTCCCTTTGTATCAGTATTTTGTTTTTTAATTTTGGGGGGACTTTTTTGCCCTTGTTGGATGATGGAGAGACTGTGGACAGAACTAAAATGGGGGCAAGTGAGCAGGGGAGTAACATGTAGGAAAGAGGCAGCAGTCCAGAAATGAAGATGAGCGAGGCAAGACTCTCAATGGATAGGAGTGTGCAAACATAACACTCTTTGAACAAGTTCCTTGATCCAAGTGGTTTAATAATCTTAAATTCAATTTTCAGTTTAAAAAAATGCTTTAAAAATAAAAGCAGCATATGTTTCTTTACTGTAATATAGGAAAAAGTTGTTTTTTTTAAACTGATTTGGTTTACTTATTTTCAGATGTGGTTTGAGGTTTTATTTACAGAAGGGGCATTTTGTTTCTTGTACTCTCCACATTGATACCACCAAAGCCTGCCTAATGAAGAACATTCATACAATCATACTCCAGGACACTTTCAACACAGAAAATCCTGGTAAATCCTGTGAGATCAACTGAATCAGACTGCTTTGATCCACAGTCTAAGTACATTCATTGTAAAATCAACCCAAGTCCTTTCATACCCAACCCAGAGAATCCTTTTATTATTTTATCCTTTCATAAATTAGTGTTCTCTTAAACACTGCACAATGAAGCTGTTATTTAAAACACAATAGTGCAGTGTTAAACATCCCTTTATTTATCTTATTGAACCTTTATTTATTTATTTTTTATCTTAAAGCTTAATGCATGTGTGTGTGTTGGTTTAATTATGTTCTTGAGTTGTTTTTACCTCCCTCGGCTTTTGTTTAGTGATGCAAGTTCTTCTTTTTAAGTAAAACACTGATTGTCACAATGAACAAAACATTGCTACAGCCCTCACTAATTCTTTTTTTTTCTCCTTCCAATTAGGGCACTTTCATCTTTTCAGTTGTGAAATACAAACCCCTGAAGTTCAACAAAACCTACACCTATCCGACCTGGGCTTATGCTTTGGGCTGGTCTCTTGGACTGTTCTGTGTTCTCCTCGTTCCTCTGTGGATGATCTTTAAGATGACTCAGATGAAAGGGACCACAGGGCAGGTATGCACTTACAAAAACAAGAGTTATTATGAGGGAGATCACAAACACAAGTTCAAAGTGCTGAAATGATTATTCAGTAGATGGAAAACTGATCACGTGTCTTAATATTCTTTGCCAATTAGCGGTGTAGTCAGCGATCTTCTAATCTAATGCACTATTTGTCAAAATCATCGTATTTCTCTTCTCCATCCACAAGATGTCACCACTGACAGCATGTTGAAGGGGGGAGGGGGAGTAGTAGGTTGCGTAGCGTGCGCAATCAGCATAAGAGAGAGAGATACAATATGTGCAGTAGCAATGGCTGAAAAACAGCCCAAAAGAAAAAGTTCAGAGGAGTGAAAAGTGAAAAAGAAGGGCTATGACCGTGAAAGAGCGAAGACCCGGGTCAACATTGGTGTTGCTTTCCGACGGTGGAGGGAACTCCGCGAACTGAAAGACCTGAAAACAGATGCGTCTTTCTGCGGGATAGGTAAGCAACATTAGCTTTGTGGTGCTTCACATAACAGTAACAGCCGTCAGGCATTCATCTTATTGTCTAATCTGCCAAAATGTACTGTTGTGATGTTTCCAATAACGGCAGTCGAGTTGTGGCTACTATTGTCTGACAAATCAGGGTTACCTTAGCTAAGTTGGTCAGCTACGCAGTTTCTACGGCCGTTTCCATGACGATGCACATCCATCAGCTTTCAGGGTGGAGCCAGAGGTGAGATATGAAGGGAGAGGCGGGTCTACATTCGTTTCTAAACAACCTCTCCACTCATTTTCTCCCATATTGCTGACTACACCTTTAATCAATAGTTGTACAAACTCTGGTATATTTCTACTATTTTTAGACTACTCCAAATCATCAACAGATTGATCTTTGTAATACACCTCACCATGTCTGTTTAGCTCAGCAGTGCTTGTTGGTGGGTAGGCAGCATAGTTGCTGAGGCACATTGCAAAGTGGCATGCAGCCTGGAAAGATCTGAGGTCCGTCCAGTCATTTAATAACTTCTCACACATATGCAAACTGGTGTTTGTTTGAAGATTTGTGTAGGTATTTACAATCTCATAACACAATTGCAGAATAGAGCACAAATTAATGGATCTATGTGCATATCTGCAAACCTTTCAAGCATCTGCCAATCAATATAAGTATTGGTAAACTAACACATTTGTAGTTATGTGTACAAATCAGTGGATGTACTTTAGTATTTGTAAACAGCTATGCCCAATAATAGCTCTGTAAGAGTGCCAATAGCTTATTTGTAAAGTCTGCAGGTCCCAAGCACAAAGGTTGTTATCTTTGTAGCAGGCAGTACAGCTTCAAATCCAGCCTGGGGCTCTTTTTTTCTGTTATGGAGGTTTCACACTAATGGAGAGTGGAATATCTCTGTGCTTGAGCTACTAAGACAGTAAATTAGCACTAAAAATGTTGACAAATGTGAAAAATTAGATGAGAAGGCCAGACTCAGTGTTCCAAGAGCAAAAACCTTTGCAAAGGCATTTCTAACATTCTACTTACTGGTGGAAATGTGGACAACTGTCCGATCTTGGAAGCGCTAACAAATCCTGAAATAAAATCATGGATCCACATGCATATTCCCCACCAATCTCAAACAAATTCTTCCTTAAAATATTCTCCTAGAAATTTTATCAACATTTTTGGGAACTTTTTGAGTCATCTTGCTCATAGTCAAATAGACAAATAACTTGACAAATTCTCGACATGCACTTATTTTTTGAAATGTTTCCACTCGTAGAAATAATCTAAAAAGCATAAAAGCATTCAAGAATCCTGTATATATCATATTGCACAACATTCATCTTATTATCGAGACATTTTATTGCCCTCATGGTGGTGTGAGAGCACAAACAGACAATCGGGGGATATGTGCTCCTCCCAGTGTTATTAAACCACTTGATTCCTTGTAAAGGCCCGGGGCACCGACACAGGTGTGAGTGAAAACGGCTGTTATCAGACATCTTGGCAGGTTTGTCTGGGGTGAGGTACAGTTTGTTTGACTGACAGCTCAACAACCCTCTAAAGTTTTCATAACCTATGTTGGCAGAAGGACTTGTTCGCCTGTTATTTCAACTGGTCCTCCAAAATATGAGCCTAAAACACTCACCATAGTCCCACCTATCTTAACCTCTCCTGGTCCAATCAACCAGTGTTATTCAAAACCCAAGCTTGAGTGTCCAGGGCCTTTAAATGTTACATTTTTATGGTTTTATTAATCAACTGACCAACACACATAAAGAACACTACAGGAGCATTACCTGTGTTTCTGTTGTTTGTGCAATTTTTTTAATAAGCATTTTAACTTCAAGTTGGGAACCTAAATACTTGGATTTGCATGGACTTACTGTTAAAATGCCTTCTTTTTACAGAACATCAGGCAACTTTGTCGCCCTGAAAACAAGACACACAGCACAGCGAAGCAGCCTGAGCAGTACCCTCTGAACCCCGACAGTGCACTCAGTCCTGCTGCCAATGAGTACAAGGCGAACGGAGGAGCCGAAATGGAGATGCAAATGTGAGATGTTTCAGATAATGTTTTTAATGTGATCTTATCTCAAAAGTAAGATTTACAAGCTTAATTTTTAGAATCATGTAAAAAGCAATATAAAAAACGACACCTCTTCTTGTTTAACATATCACATCCAGGACGAAAAATCTTGTTTTTTTTTAAATATATCTCTCTGTGCTTAAGCTACTAAGACAACATACAGTATTTAACCACAGTCAAATCAAACTCATATTTTCTTGCACAAGTACAAGACCCCTGAAGCCTAGCAGCCTCGGATCAGAAACCTTCCATGTCATTTTAAGGCATTTCTGAGGTGTTTATTTATTTGAAAGGATCCCCATTAGCTGACGCCAAGACGACAGCTAGTCTTCCTGAGGTCCAGACGAAACATACAACACACACAATTTACATTCTCAATTACAGGAAAAAAAACAAAAAAACAAAAAAACAAAAAAACAGACAAACTGAGGCGTATTAACAGTAAGTGCAGAAAAAAACAAACTGAGTAACTAAACTTGCCTTAAAAAAAATATTTAATTTTGCACCACTTAATCAATTGCGTAGGTGTGGTGTTTCCAACTGTTATTGCTTTGTGTAGAGCTTGTCTTGTTCTGGACTTGCTTAAGATTACTCCACATGATTTTGAATCTCCTCATTTCTAAACTTGCATATCTACTGGAGAAAATCACTGAAGCTCATATTTTTCTATCCCAAAAGTGAAAACTCCTCAGTGTTTAGATCCAATTAACATAACGTGACATATTTCCAGCCTTTTTTGTTTTAATCCTGACACAGTTTACAGCTCATGAAAACTAAAAAAGCACTCAGAGAGCGCAGACCTCAGCCAGCGCCACAGTCCTCCCCCATATTGTGATTTTTACCATAAATAGTCGTCATACCTTTATTTCATCTTAATATTTAGATTCCTTGACCATGAAAACATACCAATAGCAATTGGAATCATTATGATATCTATGTTAGTTCAGTAGTTATTCACGAAAATCGCATTTTCCGTCATGGCATTTTTAAACACTGACCCAGATCACTCCCAAAATCGAATCATTTGTTCCTTGTCCCAATCCAGACATTTCCTGAAAATTTCATCAAAATCCATCCATAATTTTTTGATTTATGTTGCTAACAGAGAAACAAACAAACAGACGCAGGCAATAACATAATATCCTTGACCGAGGTAATCACAAATCCTGTATCTCAAGGCAATAGAATATAATATAAGACAGAAGAAAAATATTTAAAAGATTTATAACAAAAAATGCTGACTCTAAAATGTATATGCATTCATGCACGCAGTACTAAGTGTTTCCCATATAAAGGCAACACTTGCGCAGATAATCAAGGTATGTTTACAGCCACCAAGGTATATTTCAGAATTCTTTATCCTTTTGAAAATAAAAAAAAAATCCCCAAATCCTCTCGCAAGCACAAGAGAAAAATCCACCAGCATACCCTCCCTGCATATACAACAACTGAGATGTGACGTCCATTGATGCTGTTATTTTCACATCTTTCTTTAGGCTCTTCTGCACTTTCAGATGACAATAACTAAAATCATCCTACATCAGCATTTACAAATACAACCCCTGCTGTGATCACAGAACTACCAATGAATACAGCTGATGAATACTGCCCAAAGACCCAAAGCACAAAAAAATGACCTACAGGATCAAGCCAGTTGGGATTACCCTTAACTTGCAGCGGGAGCCTGATTTTCAGATTCCATGTCATTAGATACAAAGGTTCATCTTGGAAAGGTCTGAGCCAAAGGAATAGTTCTCAGTTAGAAAATGTCAAGGCCTCTCAGCCTCCTTTTAAGAACAAAAAATGCAGTGGCTCAACCCAGGTTAGCGATGCTGAAAGCAAGTGATTTTTAACTAATGTTAAAATGACTTACAAAACACTGAAGCCTGACTTGAGAATATTACAAAGCAACAACAGAGACTGCCCATTTCCTGGACACATTTTTGTGCAGTGGCTTTTGTGCAGTGGCTCTGGATGCACCAACTCCATTGCGGTCCACCCCTTGTGAGCCTCCTTCAAGTTCCTGAGTTGGTTTTCTTAACAAGGCTCTCAAGGCTGTAATCTTGTAATATGCACCCCCTGTGCACATTACTTCAGTTAATTTATTTTTTTGTGCAGCAGTTTTGTTGAATCTTTATTTAACCAGTAAAAGTTCAACAAAGTACCCTGACTGATGGCAGGACCATTTTGTTGTTTCCCCTCTTTGAAAGACCCCAGTATGCAGTGAAACACAATGACTCCACAGCGGCTCTCATATATTCTCTGTTTTACTGCACTGTTTACGCATGTCCTTCACTGAGTGCATTGCATATTGTTGAGCCAGCCTCTTTCTGAGCAGTCCATTCAGCCCATGCTGTCATTGCATATTTATGTTCTGCACAAGCATGATGTGTTTTGAATGAATTTCTGGCTTTCCTCCAGTTTTTAATTGCTTTCTTGCATGAACGTTGCCCTCTCTCTGTTGATTCCTGGTTGCTAATAAGGGCAGCAAGAAATAAAGGGCATGGTCCTTTGTAGCAGAACATTCAAGCCAACTGTAATCCTCACACCATCTCCAGTTAAAATGGTGATCCTGTGGGCCAGCTTTTGTAGCCCAATCATGGCAAAGAAGGGGATGCCTTGGTCAACCTGTGATGAGCTTACATCAGGCATAAACGGCATGCTAGCAGTGACCATAGGGGAGCTACTAGCAGCATCCAACACTTCTTGCTTTACCCCAGGTTGGGCTCACTAGTTTCTCTCTCAGAATTGTCTTTGACTTTGTCTTCAGTGGACCCCTTGGAGAGACATGGTCAAACTTACTTCTTCTTGTAGATGCACTTATCTTTTTTGAACAAAAAGGCCATCTCATCAACAAACTGGGGTGAACTTGAGCTACTTGGTTTTCGGACAAAACTAGCACCATGCCTGCCTGAGCTTTTTTAACATGTCAGTGGTATCACAGGCTGATTCTCTTCATGCCTTTTCCACTCTGATGTAGTGTCTTGTGCAAAAATAGCCCTTACCATGTAGCAACGTATCTTTGTTATGAGTTGTTTTTATTTGACTGATCTAATGGCTTGGTTTCTAACCTTGGTCTTGTACTCCCTGGAGTAGGTGCCAGAGATATATCTGGGGTGCATGAAGCACTGCCAGACTTCAGGGCATCAAAATCAGTTTTGCATCTATGAACTCAAAATATAAAGGTACACTTGGTGTCAAAGGTCTATGGCCTAAAACTTTTTTGTAGACAAAGGCTGAATTTTCCATTCCAGCAGTAATGTGTACATGTACAATTAGAGCTGAAATGATTCCTCGAATATTTGCGAGTACTCGATTACAAAATATCCTTAAATTAAATTTTGTGCCTCGAAGCCTCGTTTAATATATAATTATACATATCAATATATATCTGGACTACTATACAGTGCACGGTGTTTGACACGGATGGTCATTCCTGTGGCACAATGCGCCTGCCACCTCCGCTGCTGCGCTGCTTGTAAAATCATGAAGGAAGAGAAAAGAGAGGGACAGAAAGGAGAGAGTCCACAGAAGAAACGGCAGAGTGTCCCAAGTGTGTGGTCACTACAAGAAGGGACAAAAAGAAAACACAGTGCAGTGTGTCTGATGTCAAACAGAGTTAGCCTAGCACGTAGTTAAGCATGATAGCATGTCGTTAGGGCTGCAACTATTACTATTACAGCATTTTAAATATGCTCATCACAGACATGCGTCCTTTTTCCATGGTGGAGGACACAGGATGTAAGAACATGATCAAGGATTTCGATCCAAACTACACAATGCCCTCCAGAACACACTTCACAAATATAATTGCAGAATTATATTACTGCTTTGTAAATCAGTATTGTCTTCTTGGTTTTATTTTAAGCCAGTACTGGTTTAAACTTTGAAAGTTGTTAAAATAAAAACCCTTTTCTGAGGAATAAACAGCATTTGGTTGCTCAATTTGAAAGCCCTAACATGTTGCATTGTATACAATTGATTTATTTGTTTAAAAAAAAAAAGTATATTTTGTTAGAGTACTCGAGCACTTGAAGAAATAATTGACAGAGTACTCGATTCCAAAAATACTCGATAGTTGCAGCTCTATGTACAATAGTTGCAGGATGTGCAATTTTAGTCATGTAACCTGAAGCACATAATGCTAACACTTCTATGCTGTTTGATGGAGACCTTATCAGCCTATTTTTTTCTTTTTTTAACTAATAATCAATACAATTATGTCAGATATCAAGCTCAGTAGTCAACCTGTATGCATGTTCAGACTTTTTTCTTCATGGGCTTAGGATTATTGAATTTCATGCTTTAACCATACATTCTTTAGTAAACCAGAAAAAAAATTCTTAGACACAAGACTTTGCTTTCATAGGTACAATTCTACATGTCTAAAGCTGCTCCCCTTACATCTCCTGTCCTTTTTACTACTGCCCATCAACTACTGACACTATCTTATGAGTCTTAACATGATTTAGCTCTTTTGATGTCAACTGTTCATCAGAACTTTGATATAAAATTAGAGGAACATAATACTAACTTTTCTCATTTTCCTAGACACCTAATGTCTGCGTGATGAATCCAGATTATCAGTAAAACAAGTTCATTTTTCCAAAAGTTTCTGATTCCTCAGCAGCACCTGTACATTTTAATCTGCTTGCCTTGTTCAACAGACAGACTTTCAGGTTTTCTCATTCATAAACAAAACATCTGACTGTAATGATTTAATTAGCTGGTCATGTTACTCGATCACAGCCTCTCCCTGGTTACTCTGCATGTTAGACCCATCCCAAATCAGCTAATTGGTTGTTGTTGGTTTGATCAGTGCCAGGTTGGCTGGATATCTGGAATGTGAGCCAAACGCATCTGCCAGAGCAAATAAAACATGAGCTAGCAGATTGTCTGCTTCCCAGGCTAAAGATCAGAGGATGCCAGTGTTGATTATCACTGTCAACAAAATTCACTGACTTTTGAGCACCCCCAATTTGAAAGTAGAAAAAATATATATTTAGTAGACTGTAGTAGCAAGATAATGAGCAATAATGAATAAACTTATTCAAATTGCCTTTTCTTCTAGCCCGCTGCTTTTTATCATATATATCTGGAAAAGTTCATTTTATTCTGTATTTTATTAATTTTACAAATTACTTAAAACCACAGGGGACCATAAGACAGAATGTGCCACAAAGTGCAAGCTACACTTTACTTAGCGACCACAATTTGCCTTCTGAATCAAGCTTAACACTTTGTAAGGAAACAACCACTAAGAACAAATTCAATATGTGTTTTGATGCAAGTCTGAAGCTACAAATCATGTCTTCCAAACTAAGAGTTCATGAGCCTTTTCAGAGTTGGGGCACATGTTGACTCCCATATTGCTGATTTTTCTACCATGTTTGGCAATAAAAAAAAACATAGATTGTCGAGCAGGTGACTTTTTTTTGCCCAAGAAAAAACCGCCTCTCTGACTGAACATTATATTACTGTAAACTGGTTAGCCAGCATGAAGTTTATGTAACAGAACACATGTATTGGCTGCCACCACTCACACAACTGTTTTTAATTATTCTGGTTGAATAGACCATAAGAGGCTGAAAATAGGTGGAGCTATGAGAGCTTATGACGTCAGGAGTTTTAAAGGACTAGTTGAAATGATGACAGGTCAACAAAGTCCGTCTAACAACACAGATTCTACAAATTCAACTGGGCAGATTACATTTTTCAAAAATTTTGCAAACTTCAAATGTACATTAAAACACACTATTTTTCATATTACATAATATATTGTAAAGAGAAAAAGTAGTTTTCTCTTATATTGTGAAGAACTATTTTAAGTCATCTGTTACATTATGAATGCGCTTTTCTTCCAAACAACTGAAGTTGCATATCATTTCACAAACTAAAAGAACTGATTTACAAAATGAATGTAATATTTACAGGTAAAATCATCTCTCCCCTAGAAATGGATATTGCGTGGATTAAAATTTAAGAAAAGCCTTTACCCTTCACATTACTGATCTATTTTTCAGCAGTTAAGCATTGAAAGTCCTTCTGGCATTTCTTTTTAATTATTTAGGCTTTCTACTTAGAGGTCGTATTAAAAAGGTGTTAACTTTATTTGTGTTCTCAAGATTAAATAGCTCTGCAAAAATCCAAGTTTATTAGTTCCAGTTGAGAAGGCTTTAGTTTGCAATTTCTATACAAACAGATTTGAAGCTAAGCCACCAATATTAACCCCATACAATATTTTCTTTCTTATAAAGTATTTAACTTTTGTTTGGATCGGCTTTTTGTTTTGTTTTTTTTCCACCAGTAGCAAGGTTCAACTTTTGTAAGGCTTTATGTTTGTTATTTACTATGGCTCCTGTGATTTTTTTTTTTTATTTAAAAAAACAAATAAAAAATTATACAACATTATTGATTTACTTGTAATGGTGATCACAAAGCATGCTTAACTTGTTAAATTCCTGATTTCGCTTCTACTCAGCAGGAAAGACTGCTGAGGTACATAGATAATGAGGCGCTTATAGCACTGGTATGACACTGAGTAGGTATTAATTTTAACTGTTAGCAAAAACTCTTTAAAGTGACATGCTTAAACTTAAATTTAAATGCATCTGAAATAGTTCAAGGGAAAAAGAACAGTCTTTAAAATGTTTCACTGTTAATTTTTTTAAGTCTTCCTCCTAATTTTGTCTGAATCATATATTAAAAATGTCAACATATGACATGCACTACTTTTTTGTGTGGGATTATAACTTTTAGCCCAAGAGTTTTTATTTTTATGTCATGAAGATTTACAATGGCTTGGTGGTATGTAACTGACTGGATTATTGTCAGCAGTGCAGGTTATGTGACTTGAGGTGATTCGTCGACACTAAACGTGAAAATATTTCAAGACATTTATGATATCTGACTGTCAACCCTGATGCATAAATCATGTACTTTTGGTATTAGCTTCAGGTCAGATTTTCACTGTTTCACTGTTTATCTACACCAGCTAAGTTACTTTCAATAACTTTATTTTGCATTGACCATTTTATGCTGCCACTACCACGGGCCAATCACAGAAGTGCACTTGTTAGGTTTCTTAATGCTGACTTTGAATAAGCAGTGTAAAATCATTTTCTTTAAAGTGTATCAGTGCTGCAAGATATATAATATTGTTTAATAATGTGATGATTCTGGACCTGTACTAACATTGTGTCTGTGTTCTCTATATCTGGATTCCTTTGGATTTATTTTTGTTTTGTCACACAATTTACTTTCAGTCCAACAGGAATATGATCAAACTTACACCTTTATCTTGTTACTGCAAATCTTAATGTAACTGCATTTTTTGTCTTTGCTTTTTTGTTATATTCTAAATGTATATAACCCTTTAAGACAGCTTGGTGTATCTCTATTATTCAGAGGCTTAGAAAAATCTTTTTAAATCACCTTGGTAAGTACAGTACGAAGCTGGAAAGCAGATGTGTTTCTTCTACAATGTATACAGATGCATGTTGTCTGACGGAAAACTGTGGGAAATACTGAGGAGCTAGAATGATAACATAATTATTTATACTTGTGACATCACCACAATAAATTGGTAACAAATGCATTTGCAAGTTTTTTTGTCTGCTAAATGATGTGTCTTTTTTATCAATGTATGATACAAAAAGGCAACAGGTTGCCATAACTCAGGTTCAAACATTTGATTTAAATGCTACACATACCTAATACCCGTTTAGATTTCAGACACTTCAGTATGAATTTCCTTTCTTGACCTCTGTTAAGGAGGTTATGTGTTTGTCTTTTGGTTTGTCCATCTGTCTGTCTACAGAGTAACCCAAAAAGTTATCTGTGGATTTGATTGGCATTTTCTGAATGTTAGTCATGATACAAGAAAGAAGTGATTAGGAATTGGTGGTGATCTGATTCCAGATCCTGGAATTTTTTTTTAAGGATTCCTCACTGTGGGATAGGGCAGTTTCAATATATTTTACTAATTACTAGGCTAAAAAATGCCAATCCTGACCACAGGAATAGTATCCAAGACGAGAGTATTTTGTTTCCCCAAAACATCTCAGGCCTCTGTACAACATGCTAACCACAGTGGGATAGTCACAACTTAGCCTACGTTCCAGGCTAACGTTAGCACAAATGGAGGGACCTGGGGTCAGGTAAAGGACTGATTATATTCAGCCAACTGTTAAACCTCTCTTCCTGAACACACACAGATAACAGCAATCTCGCTTCCCTCAGAAATCACAGGCTAATGCACAACACGCTAACCTCAGCCAAAGTGGGACTGATTATATTCAGCCAACTGCTAAACTTATCTTGACTAATGTAAGAATGCTCATACGTTGAAGTTTATCCTTCAGACTTGTAACAAGTGACGTGAACATTGATGAACATGTTGTGCAGTTACCTCTAGTTCAGTTCCCCTTGCTGAATACTACACAGCATAAAAATACTCATGATTGTTGGTACTGAGCCAGGATTCAGGAATAGTGTCCAGTCCTGTGTTGAAGAAGCAGTCAGACATGGAGTGATTGACACACATATACAGGTTTTGGCCAACTATAGCTGGCAAACTGCCTTAAAAAAAACAGAATTAATCCACTAGGCCCTTTGGTCCTCAGAGGCAGGTAGCCTATATCTGAATATAAATGTTGCTGTTTAAAGCCAACAAGCGAGCAGTGATTTCTGCAGTGGGTTCTGAGCTTAGGCATGCTGAGCACCAATCTCTCATTAAGAATATAAACAACATGGCTGCACTTTGCAGAGAACACTGTTTAATAACAGTTTATATACAGACTCAAGACTTTTAGGCTGGGAGAAAGGCCAAATACCCAAATACGTGTTAAAAGCCTTCGAAAAGGTTTTTTTTTACATATGTCCCCTTTAACAGAAGATTTTGGTGGGATCACCACCAAAATCTTCTGAATTTTTCCTTGTGCCATGACCAAAATTTAATTAAATTTACTGAAAATCCATTCAAGACTTATTCAGTTATCTTGCTAACAGACAAAAAGGGGATCTCAAAGGTTCTTTCAGCACTGGCAATGGAGTGTCTTTATGGGGTTTGGCTGGAAGGCAATGATATGAAAACCTAGACTCAAATCAGCAGCCAACAGGCTCCTGTAAGCTGTTTGAAGTGTAACTGCAATTGGACCGGACGGATGGGTCAGAGTTCCTGCAGAGCCCCCTGCTGTGACCTTAAAATGCTGAGCTGCACACAAGTCATGGGAAGGTGCAGACATGGGCAGCTACTCTGGATACAGAGCTAATAAGAGAAGGGCATAAAACATTAATAAAGAGATAATATTTCCGCCATCAAAAAATAGTCTGCAAGTTTTATAAAGATAAAATACTGCACCCTATTAATGCTATACCATGTCTACTGTCACATAAACCACTATGTAACATTGTGACATAAACTGATTTGTCTTTAAGCGTTAAGAGATTGGCCATGTGCAGATCCTGGTTTATTGCCATTGTGCCTGAGGTGTACGTAAATACAACTACATGTAAGTATGCTTGATTTTAAAAGAAATTTACTTGAAACAAGTTTGTTTTTTAGTTAAAAGCCTCTTTGATGAGTTTTTAAGTGGTGAAACTGCCACTTATTGTTAAAACTGATTAAGAAAGACTTTATGTTTTCTTTTAATATATGATTATCTTAACATATTAGACATGTTTGGCCAGACAAAACCCAACTAATCCATACTTCCTTACAATTAATTCTGATTTAAGGTGGATGGCTTTTAATTATGTGTTGACCATATAAAAATAGTTTTGCTAAGTATTACATGAACAACCCGTCAGTCCTTCACAGCTTTTTAAAGAACAAGAAGGCCCACCTGTCACAGACTTTTATCCATGGTAAAAAGAAAATTGTTTAAACAAAACCATCTAACCCCTGCGACTCATTTAAATGCTGTGAGGGTTCTTTGGTCTGTGCATCTAGAGTTCCCCCTTGTGGCTGAAATACCTTACAGTTTGACAATTAGATAAGTCCATGCAAAATCTGCATCAGACAGTTCCCAGACAGTCCCGAAACTCAAGGATCCATGCCAGTGTTACCATTAGACTATCTCTCCTCAAGCAGCATGGCAGACTCTCTGTGCAGCCTGTGCCATCTCCCTCCCAAGACGACCTCACAAACAATCAAGGACCGAGGCAAGTGGGCCAGCAAGAGGGAGTTCATCCTTTCTGTAGCTGGTGCTATTATTGGACTGGGAAATGTGTGGAGATTTCCATATCTTTGCTACAAAAACGGTGGTGGTAAGTAAAGCTTTTATTCTTCTGTAATGGAGTATGATTACAAAACTCCCTCGACAGTAGGTTGGTGTGAGAAAAACCTTTTGCACTTTTGTTAGAACTTGTTTCATTGCTTTAGGGCAGCAAGGGAATAAGGTCAGCTATTTTCTCTTATGTGTCATTTAATTTCTAACAGAGACACAAATGTTTGCTATTTTTTTATTTTATTTTCAACCAGTGTCATAACATTGTTGTTTTAAAATATGAAGGACTGATAGTGCAGTTGAATGAATTACAGGGGACTGAAGAGAAGAACACCTGCTTAATGAACTATTTTTATGCAGAAAACTTGAAGAAAATTTACATTGTTTGTGCAAACCCTTTTTTCAAATGAGATTCTGTTTTTTTCCTCTGCGCCCACCACCCCCACCCCAACACCCACCCCACCCCCGCGCTTCACATCTGATGACTAAGGAATTGACAGGTTACAAAAGGCTATAACAATAACGTAATACCCATGTTTATGCAAGAAGGAGCGTCACATTGTTTACTGAATTCCTCTCACATACAAATCCCTGTCGTCCTCAGAAAGAGTTCACATCCCTGAAAGTCATTAGATTTAGAAACTTTGCTGGTTTTTCACGTGCTGTTTATAGGATGATGGGAGATAGAGTAATGTCATTCACAATTATCATTCTGTTATTTGATTGCAGACTGAAAAGATGCTGACAATTTTCATCTTATATCAACAATATGCAAAATGTATGTTCTTTTAACAATGTAATTGCTTGTCTAGTTTGTTTTCTGCATAAAGACCATTGTTCAGAGGGAAATATCCAATAACAGGCATTGTTTTTACTTGGAGCTCTTATTATTATGTTTTTGGATTAAGCAGTTACTGTTAAATTTTTGATTAGCTTATTCCAAGAAGCATATTTTGTCAAGAAAAGGGAATTTAATTCTTGGAATTAATAGCAATTTCAAGAATTGCTATTAACTATGCATTACTTAAAGTAATTTCTACTCTTCCACATTTACTTTTTCCCATTTGAAGAAAATGGTTAAGGTCTTAAACATTATCATTGTATGTTTCACATATAATTTGTACTTACAACCTTACACAACATATTTCAGTTGTTTGCTTCTTTGAGAGCTTGTTTTTGTATTTTTGTTACTTAATAGCTCATTTGGCAGGACAGATTTTTCAGGCAGCAAAGCTAAGATCAGGTCAAGTCAGACTGGTCCAATTTATGATTATTCAAGCCGCTGATGCCAATATTACAATGATCAGATTCTAATTATTATTTATTGATATCAGTGCCATTTTTTGAGTCTGCTAATTAATCAAATAGCCATAGATATGTATACTGCACTGTTGGTGTCATACTTGTCCATTTAAGTCAAACTTTGGACCTCTGTCATCTCTTGTCTACCATGAAAGTGTCCTTAACTCCTTCATTGTCTTATGTACTGACAGCGTCCTGCAGGAGTGTGCCTTCATTGTTTCACACAATATTCTGACCAGCTGTGCAGTGTGGAGCCAGGGAATGTATTGTGATCAACTAAAAAGAAGAGAGCAGCTTAAGAAATATTTGTTTTTTGTCCAAACTTGCTGTTCTAACAGAGTAACTTTAAATGTCCAGAGCATCATCATAAAACTGAATATTTTCACATATTAACCTGACCTGCACTCTTTGCGGTCATAATCGTGCATCCAGTGAGGCTAAATCATAGCCTCCTAATGAAAAAAATGCTTCTGCCCCTCCAACACTCAGGGATAAAGTTAAAACAGATGATTCAGCTCACATGTTATTCTCCTTCACAGAACTAAGTAGAAAACAGTGAGAATTGTTCAGCATAAAGGCAAATAAAACCAGTGTCTTAAACTAGCTGGAACTGGCTCTCAATGGGAACCTGCTCTCAATGTACATTTTTAATGTCATACCTGGCTGTTGCTACACACACCTATACATCAACATTCACTGAGGCCATTAAAAATCTTAGATTTACAGCTAGGCCACTAACATATCTTACTCACTGTTGTTCATAACTATGTTTTCCTTATCTCTATTTCCACATCTTCCTCTACCCTCACACAAGCCCCAAGTCAATTTTATCAGATGTTAGATAACTGTAAGTTTTGTTCTGTTTGGGGTTTCTGCCTGTTAAAATGAGGTTTTTCCTGCCTAAGTATATTTAAAAGTGCTCTGTATGTGGTGGATTAATGTAGTGTCCTTGTACATGACAAAGGGTGCAGTCTAAACCTGTTCTGAATTATACATACACAACAGTCCTATAAAATAAAATACTGGTTAATGAATTGACTGAATGTAACGCTTATTATGCACTGTATATTAATGTTCTACAAATTAAGTTTGACACATTCTGACTCAACCTGATATATTTCAAGATATTCAAAGTGATTTCCATTTGATTTCCCCTGAATCTTCTCCTCCCAGTAATTTAAAGCAAAGCTGACATAGTGTTGTATTTTAGATGATGATCTCTAAACATAAAGTTAGCACCTCATTAAGTTAAGTTCCTATTTTTATGATGTTGTGATTACATTTAACCTTTGGATCTTCTATCACTGTAATTTAAATACATCTGTGAAGTCACAATAAATGCATATCAATAATCTCACAACTTGTAAACACCAACCTGCTAAAAACTAAAGCTTGTGGTAGTTTGTGTGAGTAGGTGAATACAGTGATTGCTGTTTCACTGTGCATAAAGCCATAACCCTCGACTGGGACTGCATGCTTTACAGCACAATTTATAGCACAATAGTGTGTACCGCGTCACTCCCCACAGCGTTAATCCTGTTAGTCCTCTATCTCTCATGCTCAATCACTGCAGCAGTAAAGACATTTACGATCAGACAACAAACTGTTCCTGATAGTTTCAATACTATGTGAGCTGCTGACCAACCACTTTTATTTATCTAGGCAAGAAAATCTCACTGAGATTAAGGATCTACCTTATGAGAGAGCTCTAGCATAGACGGGCAGCACAATTTAACAAAATACATACTTCTGATCAAAATCTTAAGATGAGTTGAAAAACTGCAACAGTTTGCATTTTGCACTGTTGGCTCTTAAGAGGGTTAAATGTAGAGCTTCAAAATCAAAAAAGAAGAAGTGGGAGCTTGAAATAAAAAACATTGAGTGGGCAACATATTGAAAATTGCATTTAAACTCAACCATGCTGATCAAAAGTTGAAGACCACAGCCTCTAATGAACTAAATCTGTGCAAAAATGTGGATTCCATATCATTTTCTGTCAGGTATTTGTATTGTCATGACCTCCCGAGGGCAAACATGCTTTCTCTCTTTGAACACGGTGGGATTGTTGAGCTGAGGTTGGACACAGTTATTTTGAATTTCCAAAAGATCCTGAGGGTGCAGGAACAAAATGTCAAAAGGAAGACCCAAAAAAATGTCACCAGGCGATGAGTTGGACGATCTGATTGTCTGACGGTTAAAACACTTTGCGAGGGAGCACCAAAGATTGAAAATAGAAAGTTAAAGACTGTTTAATTCTCTGTTGAGAAAAAAATGTAAGTTTGATGGTCCTGACAGCTCCAAGCGTTACTGGCATGACAAGGAGATCTCATGTCTGTGTGGTAACGACTGAGGGCCTTGTCTGTGTGGTAATGACTTAGGGCCTCGTCTGTGTGGTAATGACTGAGGGCCTCGTCTGTGAGGTAATGACTTAGGGCCTCGTCTGTGTGGTAATGACTGAGGGCCCTCATCTGTGTGGTAACGACTGAGGGCCCTTGTCTGTGTGGTAATGACTGAGGCCCTTGTCTGTGTGGTAATGACTTAGGGCCTTGTCTGTGTGGTAATGACTTAGGGCCTTGTCTGTGTGATAATGACTGAGGGCCTCGTCTGTGTGGTAATGACTTAGGGCCTCGTCTGTGTGGTAATGACTGAGGGCCCTCATCTGTGTGGTAATGACTGAGGGCCCTTGTCCGTGTGGTAATGACTGAGGGCCCTTGTCTGTGTGGTTATGACCGAGGGCCCTCGTCTGTGTCACAATGACTGAGAGCCCTCTTCTGTGTGGTAATGACTGAGGGCCCTCTTATGTATGGTAATGACTGAGGGCCTCGTCTGTGTGGTAATGACTGAGGGTCCTCGTCTGTGAGGTAATGACTGAGGGCCTTGTCTGTGTGGTGATGACTGAGGGCCCTCGTCTGTGTGGTTATGACTGAGGGCCCTCGTCTGTGTGGTTATGACTAGGTTTTCAACAGGTCAACGCTAGAGTTCACAATGCACACCTGACAAAGGACTCCTTCCAGGAGAATAACGTTATCTCTTTTGGACCACCCTGCATGTTCCCCCGAACCTAATCAAATTGAGAACATTTCGGGATGAATGGCAAGGGAAGCTTATAAAAATGGACATCAATTCCAGACAGTGGATGCCCTCTGTGAAACCATCTTCACTAAGCGAAGCAACATTCCCACTAGAACCCTGGAAACACTCACATCAAGCAACAAGCATCAAGCCTAAACCATTTTTGAAGTGATTACTGTACAATACCAAATAAAAGCCGGGTTCCAATTAATCGCCATGTGCCAAATAAATACTAGGTGTAGCAGCACATTTTGATAAATAGATGCCCTTTCCCAATAAACGCTGGATGTAATTAATAAGGTACAGCTTACAAGCTGAGGTCAAAGTTTACAGAACACACATGTGAACGCTGAGATAACAACTGACAACTGACACTTGATTTATTCGAAAAGAAACATGATCAGTCTGTACCTTATCAGTCCACATGGTTTATTTATCTCTCTATGAGGCCTTTCTGCTCGCTTCTCCTTCCTCTATGTCAACAAATGCACGTTGGTGTGCGGTGCTCTGTTTTACAACAGTGCAGTTACGCTCAATGTCTACAGAGGCCACTAGAGCGAAGAAACCCAGAATCTTACACACTAGGGCTTTGAAAATTCTAAGAAAAAGACGTTGCTACTGCCGCTGCATATTATTTGCCCTTAACTAATGTCAGGAGGCCAGCCACATCAGTTAGCAGTACATTGCTGCTGATCACCATCACTCCGGTTCGGCAAAAAAATAAAAATAAAATAAAAAAATACAACCCTAACTTAACTACTGGCAGTTCCTTACCAGTATTAAGAGTATTTAGAGAGTGCTGAGTTGAAAGAATACAAGATTTTAACTACAGTACTGTAATCTTTCCGTGAAAATGTAAAGGTGATATTCATACTGATGTAAATAAATAATTTGATTACATTTTTTGCTAAGCAAGACTTTTGTGAAAAGGAATGAAGCACCTGTCCCAAATAGTTGCCTGGTCCAAAATTAAAGCCTGGTCTGCTCAGGGATTGGAACAAATAAAACGCCCTGGCTATTATTTGGTATTTTAGGGTAACCAGAACAGTGGAACTACTTATTACTGGGTCCTTTCTGGACATTTTTATTTCTGTTTTGAGGGGATTTACCTTTTTTAGGTGTCTTAAACTTCTGCTCCGGTAAAACAGCCAAATTCAGTTTAACTGCTGTTTTCATGAAATTGCTTACAATTGTTACCTCCGCCAAGGAGGTTATGTTTTCGGGAGAGTTTGTTTGTCTGTCTGTCTGTGAACAAAACAACTCAAGTTATGGATGAATTTTGATGAAATTTTCAGGAAACGTTCAGCATGGGAAAAGGAAGAAGTGATTCAATTTTGGTGTTGATCCGGATCAGCGTCTGGCCGCCATGGCGAAAAATGTGATTTCTGTGAATAACTACTGAACTAAAATATGAATCATTATGAATTCAATTGCTAATGGTATGTTTTCATGGTCAAGGAATCTAAATATTTCGATGAAATAAATGTAGGACTAATATTTATGGTCATAACCACAATATGGCTGAGGACTGTGGCACTGGCGGAGGTCTGCGCTCTCTGAGTGCTTTTCTAGTTTTTTTTTTTCACCTCCATTTCTTGTTTTTGTATTTTGAAGCTCTTCTCAGTACCTCCTTAAGATCCAATAGTGCAAAATGCAAATTCTTAAGGTTTTGATTGGGTGTGTAGCCCAAAATTATTACATATGCAAGTAAACAAAACCCCTCGGTCTCATACCTGAATGTCATCAGTTGACGCATCTACAGTAAAACCTGTAAAATGACTGAGAGGACTTAGGCTCCCTTGATGCCAGGGATGCATAATATGAAATCTTTGGTGATATTCAGTATGCCAATATCTCTTAAACCATGAAAGCTTATATCAGTATAATTTCCAAACCTTTTTTCTGTGAAAAAAATTAAAAAATATGTCTTCTTACAGCTACTAACAGCAATATCTGGACCTTGAGACAAGTAAGGCTAAAAATGATGATAGTCATACAAAAAAGATTTACAGGATGATTTTTACTTTTAAATTAAAAACCCTTCTTACAACCATTGTGACACAAGAAAGTCCTCACGTTAAGCTTAAAGAGTTTTGCTTTTATTCTCAAATAATGCTTCTGTTACCCTTACTGCTATAGGATCAATAATCATTTTTTCAACTCAAACATTAATGATTTAAGACTTCAATGGCCACTAAATAACTCTAACTACACAATTTAAGTCAGGGGTGCAAATTGGCAGGAATCTGGCAATATGTTGCATGTTATGGATTGCCATACAACAATGTAGAATCATACAAAAAGAAATATCATATTATATAAGCAGCAGGATAAATATCCATTTTTTCAACTAAGTTGTTTTATAAATCATTTTATTAGTATCCCATAATCATTTTATCAGTATTCAAGACCTACAATAGTATACACAGAAAAAAATGTTTGTAATCAGTGTTTACTATGTAATTACAGTCCCTGCAGCATGGATAAACTCAATTGTGCAAATGACAGAAAAATAAACAACAGAGTCAACTTGCAAAATCCCTGCTGCTAGGGCTGTTTGTTTATGGCAAAAATTAGAATTGAGATTGACATTAAAAAAAAGCTCAACATCTAATGTAGCCCAGCAATCTTCAAACTCAATTAAAACATTTTTAGAACTGTGAAATTGTCATCATGACTCAAATTTGGTTAATTTCCCAGCTCTACCCACAGATAACCTGTTTCTGATAGGCTGAACTACAATACAAAACAAATTTTTAGACCACATTAAAAAACAACATTGTTAAATAAAACGTCAATACAGTATTGTGATCAAAAATAATGTGATGTATTGGTGTATCAGTATTTTCTATCACCTGTAATCAAAGTTCAGTATGAAGATGCTTCATTTTAGAGGTCAGATGTAGTAGATTCAATTTTATGTATTTGACTATGAAACCATAAATATTGCAAACTACTTTTTCTTGTGTAAATAGATCTGCAAATGCAAACAAAGATCTGTGTAGAGACCCACAAATGTATGAATAGATCTGCAAATGTGTACTGATTTACCCCCATTCATTTGCACCACAATAGCATGCTGGGATACCTTGCCATGAGCCAAGAGGCTATCTGCACCTCTTTTCCCCTCATTACATAAACAAACACAGTGGGAACCACATAATACTTTTTATTGAACAGATCTTGTAGGGCAATGGTTGGATGGAAATGACTCATTTCAAGTCAACAGCAAGGGATTAAAGTCTGAGCTCAGAGGCATAAAAACTAATGCCACAGATATCAATGGCTTTCTTTACACTTTGGCAGTTCTGCCACGGCAGAAGAGCTGCAAAAGTCATGTGTAAAAATGCAACAGATTCAGAGGCTCGCCTCAGTTGTGAATGATAACTTGTATGTGTTTGAATACATGGAGAAAAAAATCTTTGAGAGCCATTGCATATTTGACAATCTACCTCTCCTCCTGCAGATCATGGTTCCCATTTCTTATCTTTTCACGCCACACTCGTTATCAAGTGAACACAGTTGCAGAATTATTTAAATATTTGCAAATATTTTTGCAACAATAAGGGATCCATATTTGTCTTGTTAATCTCAATACCTCTTGTATTAGCACTGCTGATGATGTATAAACAATTGTGTTTATACTTGTTGCAAATACTGGCAAAAAAAACCCTTAAAACCAGTTTACTCGGGACATGGGGACTTCTGACTGGTATTCCCCCAAACTAGTACTGGCATATAGTGGGAATATTGCCAAATTACTTCAGAATTTTGGACAGCTACCGAAGAGTCTTCAGTGAGATACCCAGTGGCGGAGACGGTCACTCAGGGTGTGCATCGGAGGCTACGATGCGCATCACCATGCGGACCACCTCGCGGGACAGATTGTAATCTGTTCCTGTGTCATGAATAGGAGTACAAAATTAAGTGACAGTTACATTTAAACACAGCAGCAGGCTAATCCATTCATCAAACTTGTGATACACCTGCATTCCTGTTCTGTCATCGCAAAATATATTCTCTCCTGGTGTCTCCTCCTCATCCTCCTTGCAATAATTTACTCCATCTTTTTAGCTCACATTAAGAATAAAGATAAAAACAGATAAATATGGGCAATCACAGGTAGATCCTTGAGACGCAGAGTTACTTACATTTATTCAGCGAGCCTCTCTTCTCTTTTCTTATGAATTTCATGAGATGAGAGAAGCCAGATAAATACTCTGGATCGTATGATGAGGCTGTTAGTTGTTGGTTTGTGAGATGTGCATCACACTTCCAGCTGCCGTCAGGTTAAGTTTCCATTATGACAAACACCTTTAATCTGACATCAGATGTAACGGGACAATCAATATAGATACAAATGTAATGCTGGTTCAGACGGTCGGGTGACAGTGGTGACAACTGACAGTGGGTGCAATTGCACTGAAATGTCCTGACACTCTGGAGACCTGCCTCTGAGGGTTTGGCCGTGTGGCACTGTGCGCCTGTCATGAAATTGTCACTGCAGAGGGTGCGCTTCGCCTGCGCAGAGAATAGACCAGGTTGAAGCAGGTGAGCTTTCAGTGCACTTTCTGCACATTTTTTGGCACAAAATTGTCACTTCACCAACCTGAACCTGTCGGCAGCACCCCCTGGTGCGCCACCACACTGATCTCAGCGCAGCCGGTCAACCAACTTCTCAAATTAGCCGCGCCGGACAAAATTACCAGAGCGCAGGGTTCACCAGGCTCTGCCACCCTGTGCTATGCCAGGAAATTAGGGCCCAAAGAAGTAATGCTCATTCCCCAGAATAAATGCACAAGTGCCAAAAGTACTTTATGGACACTTATTAAATAATGCGCATAATTTCAAGAAATGGAATACTATGGATAGAGGATTTTGTATTGATTTATATACACATACTAGAGGCTTATCAACTCTGAAGTCAGAAGATATTTATAGTATTATCATAATTTGAGATTACTTTGACAAGATGGTAGCTGGTGGAGGATGAGCTAAGGTCAATAGATGCTGGCTGCTTAAACTGAGTTTCTAGTATGAATGGAAGATTTGCGATCCGTATTGCAATTTAATAATTTGACACTGCAGTGTGGTTTTGATACAATCTGTAGTAGCCTACTAGGGACAAAAATTGATTAACTCATAAATTTGATTTAAAAAAACTAATTAAATTATACTTAATATGTTATCAATTTATGGATGAGCAGATTTGGAAATTAACCTTGCTGGTTGCTGGATTAAAAAAATCTACCAGCCACAAACTTTCACTCACTTTCACTTTCTAATAAGCAGCACCTAGTCACATCATGAAATTGTCACTGGCTTTCATTAAACCAGTAGTAAACAACAGTGCTTACAGTAGTTACTTTAACTACAAGCTACAGCCTCAGTGACATGTTTATAAGCTATCTCAAACTTAAAAAAAGCAAGTCATTGGTTAAAACACAATTTCAGCTACACCTGCACGTAGCCATATACCTGCACTGACACAAGAAGGAGGCAAAGCCAGGTGGTCAGGAAACAGTACTGTTAAAAGTGACATTGGAGAGAGGCACATAGAAGACAGGAACACTACAATTGAGCATCTTTGCCTTTGTGTATATTTGGGGGCACGTACCGTGTTGCGCATATCAAAGCTGTATCACAGAGTGAATCCACAACAGATGTTATGGCTGCACTGAATTAATGCAAATGTCTCGAGGTACAAACATAACGGAGACCTGTTGCAGTGCTTTGTGTAAAGGCACTGTGCATTGGGCTTATGAGTAACTAAAAGTCAGAGCAAGTCACTTGAAGTTGTTTCTGACACTGTTCATTTTGTTACTATTCTTTCATGTACCTGCCACTGTGGCTGGTGGGTTTAGAAAATTCTTCTGACAACAGACAAAACACCAACATTTGGCTGGTGGCAGGTTCTGACTTCAGATCTTGTTCATGAGTATTTCTTTCAAGTTCTGCACCAAACTATCATTCACTTGTGTATGATACTCTGGCCTAAATATAACAAAATAGAATATTAAAATTAAAATGCTATTTGACACATATTTGACCTGAGACAAATATAACACCTCCTGAGATTTAAAAAACGTAGCAGGTCACACTGTAACTTAATTAATTTTGGTTTGGACCTTGTATCAGGATGTCAAATGTATTTGTTGAAAAAAAGAGAAAGCCAATAATTCTAATTCTATAAATAAATCTAACTTTAATAAACATCACTATGCCGTTTGGATAGACTGTGATGAGAATCCAGAACAAGTTGAGAATCATTTCCAACTAGTTTGACATATTTATGATTTTTTACTTTATGCGAAACATATTTCGTATTGATACCTTCCACTTAGTTACGCATGCCTTGCAAGCAACGACAGCTTCAAAGAGAGGTAGTCAGCACCAACTAAGGAGTCAAGGAGGTAATCATGATGAGCAACGCACAGAAGCCATCTAATGTGACACAGTATTACCCAAAAAGACACAGCACAAGTCTCTGACTGTGTTACTTTCAGCAGGGTTGGAAACACCAACATGTCTAAACATCTGTCCCAAGAGCACGCAACATAACTTTCCTGTCGTGTTCTAGTCAAATCTGAACTATTTACAGTTTTTTTCTCCATAGAAAGGTTCATGACTTTATTTACACGTGGCATTTGTACACAAAAAACATTAGTATATTTGGAAAAATGTGTACTTACTGAGCTTGTATACACCCATGATGCTCATGGTCAAAAATGACCAGCCACTGGAAATAGATGGGTAAAACTACAATTAGTATATAAAACAGGGTTCAAGCACATTTTACACTCCTTCCCCACACCTCCACATGTAATGTAGGGGTCTTTGAGCAGACACATACGTGTGCGCACACACACACACACACACACACACACAGACAAATCTTATGTTCCTTCTTGGCTGCCGTAGCAGTCCCCAGGGGAACCAATTGACAATTGCATTTTTACCCCACGGGAACCACACCCATTGGCAGTTAAAAAACATTATGTTACATGGTTTTAATAACTTTCTGGAAGCTCTTGTTTTTTAAGGCCTTGCTCACAGTTCATCCTGTGTCAGCATAACGTCTCAGCGATATACTGCACGTGAAGCTTTGACCATGACAGTGATCAGGAGGAGAGAAGCCAGGCCGACAGTGAAGAAGCTTTCGAAGAAGAATGTTCATGTGTCTTTAATTCATACATCTCTTTTGTAAGAGTTACATTTACCTTTTTTGAATAGGTTTTTTTTATTGACATATCAGACTCATCATTCTTGGGAACACTAAATTCATTATCTTGTTCTCTAGTTACAAAACAGAAAAAGGTTCAAAATAGTGACATTGCTAAACATTTAACTGATCTATGGTAAATAAAACAATATGCTCATCTTGGCATTTTTTTTCATCAAAATAACATCAATACAATGTTGTTTACCCTAAAAACAAGTTGCGTGAGCTCAGGTAAATATGATCTGCAGGACATGCGTAACAATTACAAGTTCAAAACTTGTAATGCTCCCAAGAGCTAAAGTTGATTAAAAGTTCTAACACAACATCAGTTGATAATATTTAGAGCTGTGAATCTTCACTAGTCTCACGTTTGATTTGATCATGATTATTACATTGATTCAATTTGATCCGACATCATGACGCAACACAACGAGCAGTATCCCTAATTTTCTATATTACGGCTTCAGGCTACTTTTTAGATACAAAATAAAAACATTTCCTTGGTCTTTTAATTTTGTACTGGTTTATTTCTTCCTCAGAAACCAAACTGATAGTCTATCAGAAGCCTCTGAAAGACTTCATGAATATTGACTGTCTGCACTGATGCATCTTCATCAACATCCACATCAAGATGCATTGGTTAAATGATTATTTTTACAGGCCTAATAATATATTAAAGCTGGGGTTGGCGATCTGATTCAGATACACTTTTTGAAATACT
This sequence comes from Scarus forsteni, assembly GCA_036419115.1. NCBI lineage: Eukaryota > Metazoa > Chordata > Actinopteri > Labriformes > Labridae > Scarus > Scarus forsteni. Next base: position 31,054,963 of record JAZDUH010000152.1, read on the forward strand.
GGTTAAAATGGTCTTTATGACCCGATGGTAATCAACTCATAATGTGTTCTTAAAACAGAGCGAAAAATATCCGCTATCTACAGCAGGAGTAAAACAGGGAAAACACCAACCAATAATCTTGCAGGGATACCTTTTTTTACACCAATCAGATCCCGTCGCCATTCTGCGTGCCTGCTGCGCGTGCATTTTCCCGGCGTGCACAGACAGTGCGTGTAGCATGTAGCGTGTAGGGAACAGACTCCGCTGGAGAATGCTTACCTTTCAAGTTTTGTCTTTGAAAATAAGGGAAGTCCGCTGTGAGCTGTCCCACAACACCAACCAAGCTCCAGTATCCCTCACATTTTAAGACAGATGTACAAGAAATCTAAAATAAACTCTTTATTTTTCTAAGTTTGTTCCGCTGTTGGCTCTAATCTCGCAAGAACTGCCATCCATGCTACTGCAGGTGGCAGTTCTCGGGAGACTTGTTCTTCTTCGGTGGTTGGCATCCATCATTTTGGAGCATTACCGCCCCATTCAGGCTAGAGACGGAGCTCAGTATGGAGAGGCAGAGGAATGTTTTTATTATTATATCATCACACAGGAGATTTACGGGAGAATACTGATACAGGAGGACGGGAGAAAATACGGAAAATACGGTAGTTTCATGGCCCAAACAGGAGATTTGACAGCTATGTGGAGAATGTCAGAGGAACTACCTATACCCCGATCAACATCGGCTGTGAGTACTAACTGACTTTACATGTTTGTTTGGTGTTTTCTTCGTGCTGACTGAGACATGACTTGGTGTAGTGTGAAACAAACACATTGTGCTGAGGGTTTGGAGTTGAATCAGTCTTCTGGATATAGCGGCTGCGCGCGTGCATGTGAGCGGGGGGTGGGGCTAGGCGGAGCCCTGAGGAGATGCTACTTTCACATTCAGGCTAGTTTTCCAAAATCGCCAACCCCAGCTTTAACTTCTGTGTATTTATAATCAAAATCAATGTGTCTGGTGGCCAAAACAAACAGAACAGAAGAGTTAATATCAACAGTTTTATGGGTCTGAAATTAATGACACTGAAACCCTGTATAAGCCGATGTTTCCAAATAGAAAACCAACAAGAATTGATGACAAGCAAGACTGAAAATGGCATATGTTGTCAATAAGATCTTATCTTCCATTTCTAGTCAGGGGTAGATTAATCCTGGAGGATTGATTATGCAAGAGTTCCTTTGCGAAATATAAAGACAGACTAGTTTTAAAGGCCACAAACTCAAAAGTTAGGACAGAGACCGTTTTATAAGTACAGAAAGAAAAGTATGATTTCAAATTTATAAAAATGACACCAACAGTAACCAAGAAGAAAATGTGGTCTAGCAGTCTAGTAAGTGAACCTTAAGATGGAAAAAAACAGGGACCATTCTGTGACACCAAAATGTGAGAAAGTAGACTTGAGGAAAAAGACAAATGACATTAAGAGGGGATTTACTAATAGTCATCATTATCTTTATAAATCTGAGCGTAATCCGGAGGTGAGCAATTAATGGGAAGACTTTTAAAAGATTAACTTCGTCAGAAATGTCACCAGGTCATAAAGATTATCTGCCCAAGCCTACAACAAAAGGGGTGGTCAAGAGTTTGAAGAATTGTTCCCACCAGGGATCTGCCAGAAACATTTATCACAGCTCTAATCTCTTTTTAAGTTCTAGAAGAGATAATATAATCCAGGATGTTTGGGCACTATGAGTTTGATTAATATGAACAGATGGATTCTGAGGAAAGGTTTTGAATAAAGCTGAACCTTACCACATTTAGAGTTACAACATGTAGAAGTCCAGAGTATCACATCAGCTACAGTCTCACCTCAAGTTCCCATCATGTCTCTCTACCTTGGGTTACTTTTTAAAGGTGCAACCCTTAACCTGTCCACTAGATGCCCCCTGATTTTTCCTTCTTCTCTTATCACTCATGTCCGTCAACTGTTTCTACATGCAATCAGGTCTTAAGTCACACAAGTCTTCACATCCATCTCCTCATCAGAATGTTCCCATTATATTCCACTGAGATTGATGGATATATTCTTATTTTAGCCCCTTGAAAGAAGCATTAAAAATCAGTCCACATCAGTGGTACCAGAACCTCTAATATAGGGCACGTTTTGGGATTTTATGCAGACATTTGATTTTGCAGATATCTAATAAACCAATATTTCCTAACTGATTTTACCCATTTCCAATATATTACACCCTTTTTTGTGACAAAGTCTCCCTTGTCCTTTTCTGTGAAAAAGATTGACAACATTTCGAGATTACTTTTTAATACACTATGAGAAACAAAAAAACTGAAAGTAATTGCTGGATTCACAAACATCTTGAGAAAATTTAAAGGAGCAGTTGACAGCAAGTCTTATCTGTCCTTTATTGGGCTACAAACAGTCCTGGGCCAGCCTGCTGACAGACAGTACGCTCTGTAGTGGAAAATAAAGATGTTCCCTCATTTTATCAGAGGGGTCTGGCTACAGGCCTACACTGTGTGGCTGAAAGTGACATAGATTGTAAATTTCTGTTTTCTACAGATGATACATCTTTTTGAAGTATATTGCTAAAATTTAAACTGAAGAATTTAAAAGTTACTAAATGAGATGATATTGTGTTTAACCCATTAAGGCCCAAGACCATAGATTATAGCCAGAAAATTCTATTTTTTTGGAGCTGAAATGTTTGTTTCACTTTCTGCTAAAATCCAAAAAAATCAAAATGTCCATAAAATTCAACATATAGATTTTTTGTATCTCATTTGATACATTAGTTGTTTTTGGCAACTGATAATCCATTTGAGGACATTTTTATAATTTATCTGGTTGTATTTAGATGTTTTTTTTGTCCAATGATTTTTTAAATTTTTTTTGTGTTTTTTGTAATTTGTTGATCATATTGAGTAGAAAGAGGTATTATAAAAGTATGTATTAAATATGATACAATTGGCTTTATAGGGTTAAATAATTTTGCAGCTTTAGTTAAATCACATTTACAGAGAGATATAATCTCAAAGTATCTTCATTTAGATAAAAAGTCAAATCTGGTGCATCATGCCCTGTGTGATGTTAATAAGAAAGTGCAGTAAAATATGCATATAACATTTTAGAACAATCTTCACAAATGGAACATTTTTAACATAGGAAAGAACTTGAGCTGGGTGTGACTGCAGACTAAGGCTAAGCTCACACTGCAGGCAAAAGTGGCCCAAATCTGACTTTTCCGTCCACGTGATCCATACTTGATATTTTTATGACAGTCTGGACAACACAAATCAGATTTTCTCAAATCAGACCCAGGCCACTTTCGTATGCAGTCCTAATTCAGAAACATATCTAGTTTCTTAGAGCAACCTCAGTCTGTATGGTCATGTTAGATTTCATCCGACTTTCATGTTATTAAATTGAGACAGACATCACAAAACTGCCCTGGAGGACACAGGACGCGGCAAGATCCAGCGAAAACAATGGACGTAACAATTATGTATGAACAGTCAAAAGAAGCCCTTCAATCCCACCACTCCTGGCTCAGACTCTTCATCCACACATACTCCTGTACAGAGGTAGCAGACACTTTGAAAAAAAGCCACTTATCAAAATGTATGCTCTCCTGTTTTTCTCACTTATTTCTCCTTTTATTTTCATAATTTAGCTGGCTCTGACAGCACGACTTCAGAACTGATACACAAACCAACACATGTAACATTTGTACATAATTGCATGAAAAAATATTGTAATTGAGTATTATACCCTGCAGTGTGAAAGTAGCCTAAGTTATCACCATAAAACCAGTGGCTGAGTGGTAGGGGCACTGGCTTTTGGAATCTAGAGGCTGCAGGGTGGATGGATGGATAACACAACACATCAATCATATACACATACTTTGAGACACTGCAAACTTTGACAGTACCTTTACTTTCTTGAAAAGCACAGCTGAACTCATGAGGTGGCAAGTGCTGTAGTTAAACATTGAATAAAATTGGGGTGCTGGTTTAGCGTAGTGGTTAGCACCCCAGGTACAAGCTTCTGCCGGTCCAGGTTCGATTCCTGCCTGTGACCAGTTTGCAGAGTGTCTTCCCCTGCTCTCTCTCCCCCTTTCACAAGCCTATCCACTGTCTCTCTCCTATCAATAAAGGCACAATATGCCCAAAAATATACATTTAAAGGAAAAAAAACATTGAATAAAATAATTTTCGTTGATTTGACATCACTTAAATCATAATCTTGTACAGCGTCCTTGAGTGTCATGAAAGTTACTTTTAAATAAAATGTGTTGTTATTATTATTAAACTGTGAAATTAAAACTTTTGTCTGTTCTGAGACTTAAAATGTAATCTAGCACTTTATGATAGTTTAAAATGAGGTGTCTTAGATGTCTGCTGAAAATTGGACAAAGATGTCTCAGACATAAAACACTGAAACTCTCCTCTCAGTGTTAACCTTGAAGTGTAGCTAAATTATTCTGATTCAATGTCCATGATTAGGTACTTCAATCATGAAAAGCTTTAAGCTATAACCTTTGAGTTCAGTCTGCAAAGGCACTGCCCAATCAGAATTATTTCAGCAGAAAGAGGCAAGAGCTACAAGACAGCGAAAGGTAACAGGTTTAAACAAAGAGTCTGATTAACAAACTCGTCCAAGCCATTTGCTCTACCCCTCAGGGGTGGGACCTGCCTAGCAAGGGTCCAATTGCACAGGGACACTTTGATGGAAAAGCATCACCAGCAAAACAGTTCCTTTACTTTGGTACAGCATGCCTGACAGGTATTCTGTGCTGCTGCTTGGTTTGGTTTTTAAATGTTATTTGAGCATATATGAAAGTTGATTAATTTCAAAATTTCCACAGAAAGGCAGAGACGCTGTGCTTATTGTCAGAGAGGCAGAGAGACAAGAGGCAAAGGTGCAAATGATTATTGATGCCCATGGTAGGCCAACTGTTGCTTTATCTGACAATAATGTAATTTGTTCCCACTTAGAAAGGAGAGGACAGAAAGGAGTCCTTAACCCTCATTCAGCATTCGGGTCTCTGATGACGCAAAGGCATCAAGATGCTCTTTAAAAATGTAGTTGCCTTTAATGTAATTACATGAAAATTGCAGCAGTTCAGCATAATCAACCTATTTTTCAAATACAATTGAGTATACCCCCTTGCACTGCATCATGGGTAATTTATACAACAGAATGGCACAAAAGGCCTTCAGGTCCCTATAGACCCGTACACTACTAGGTGGCACTATACGTTACAAAATTGATTTTGGTGTGCTTTCTGGCACAACGCACACATCTACTACCATCCTCTCACTCACCTATACCCAAAAAAAACCAAAACATCTCACCCCACCCCCACCCCCCAAAAACATGCACATTCACACACATACGCTAGGTTATGCTGTAGGAAAAAATCTGACATTTCCTGGCTTTCTAGCACAATCAAAGATTCAAACTCCACTCTCTCACTCATCCACACACACCTCCAACTCTCAACCAAGAGGAGAAGGTGCCGATACTGCAAAAAGAGTGACTGGAAAGTTGCTACCAGGTGCCACAAATGTAGATCATACATTTGTAAAATTCACATCCTGGTATCCTGCCACACCTGCAGTTAGGGACGCACACACACACAGGCCCACACACACACTCACTTACACACACTCACAGCAGTTTTGTTCTTGTTCTGTTCTTTTGGGCCACTCATAAAAGTTAGATCTCAACATGAATGCACACACGCACTAGTTTGGTTGTTCTGTTGTTTTTTGCCACAACAAGCATACACCAAACACACACACCCACACCCACACACCCACACACCAGTTTTGTTGTTCTATTGTTTTTGGCCACAACACGCATGCACCAAACACACACACACACACACACACACACACACACAGCAGAGGCCTATAGCACGAAGCAGGATTAATGTTTTAGCGAGGTAACTTCAGGGTTAACCCTGATTTACCGATAGCACGAAGCTGGTTCATTTCTTATCGGAGTAGATCACCATGGTGACTTACTCTGAACGGCTATCCTGCTCCAGAGCAGAATAAGTTGGGGGTTGAATCTGATCCTGTAAAATGACCCACGCACCAGCCAATCAGCTTCTTGAATCAATGGCCTGCCCTCTTGTCCTGAACCCGGTAGAAGGAAGTGCACAACTCTTAAGACGAGCATGAAGATGAGAAAGAGTGACACAATACCGATTTGACCCACTAGATCAACCTGAAGACGCACTATGAGACGTAGCCTACCAGTTCTCCTGTCCCAGAATCATCTATACCTGTGTGATATATTGGAGCTGTTTATTCCCCGTGTGACCCGCAGAAGCGGTGCACTAACTGTCACACTGTTATTGTGCATCGCCCTGCTATATAGACTTCACTTGTATATCCCCTTTCATACATTCAAATGCATCATTAAGTGCTTGACAAATAAAGGGATGTAATTCTTATGTGAAACATCACATTCTTCCATCATGTCATTCCTGCTCTTTATTCATGTGTTTGAGGGATTTTTTTTCTTGCTGATTTTTAAATTTTGGTTAAATTTTGGTTAATTTTGGTAAAAAAATCAGCTCAGTATGTTTTTATGATTTCATTGTGACGACTTAAATCTTAAATGCAGCTGATATGTCATGAAACAGACCAACCTCCCAGACGCAGTTATGCTTTTGTATTTATTTTTTATCTGCTCCCACGACCTCCTCACGAATGAGGGATTACATCTGATCTGAGGGATGATAATTGTCAGACATGAAACACTTTTTCACAGCATATTACTTCATGAGATTCATGAGAGTGATCAGTGTCAGATTTAGCCAATAATAAGTACTTAGCGCAATTTCACAGTCCGCCACGCATTTTGTCTGACTGACAGCTGCTACAGTGTTTCCTTTCTCCATTATTCTGGCTTTTTCATTCTAACATTTTAACATTATCAGACGCCTCTCTTCACATGTGAAATATGGAGCTCTGTCAGTGTGTTCGCTTCTCAGCGTGTTTTCTGCTCATGATTGTGATTGGTCAGCTGCCTCTGAGCCCTCCCCTTATACGTGTGCGTTCACGGCTCTTGATGAGACAATCCTGGGTTGAGTTACTGTGTTGATGATCTATCAATTATCCTGATTACCATTGTTGCGGTTACTCAATCCTGGATAGATGTGAGTTACCTGAGGTTAAGTTGACCGCGCTTCATGATATAGGCCTCAGTTTTGTTGTTGTTGTTGTTTTTTGCCACAGCACGCATGCACCAAGCACACACCATATATGAACTGAATAAAGTTCAGTTGCTGTCATTATTTGTTGCCATTAAAAAAATGTTAAAGAGTTAAAAATGATTTGTCTCTTTCATCATATACCACACTCTTAAAACCTATTATATATTTTGCAACTCAGAATTCATTATTTGTAATTATTGCTGTTTTTAACCCCAAAAATATGTATAATTTTATGCAAATAAAGTCAATGACATCATAAATAAAAAAAAAGGATTACAATTTCTTTCAATTAGGTACAGGGAAGTTGACAAATTAAGTGAAACATAGAATTTGTGGGTAATTTTAATCTGCATGCCATCATATATGAGTCAAACAAAACCGAGTGATATATGACCCCGAATACAGTTAATGTTAGTATTTGTTACCATTCAAAAAAATTTAAAAATTTTTTAAAAATGTTTCATCTGAACTTCAACATATACCCTTCTCTAAAAATCAATAATATTAAATTGGACCTCAGAAATCATAATTTGTAATTATTGCTGTTCTTAACGCCAAAAATATATCATTTTATGCAAATTAGGTAAATGATGTCATAGAATTTTTAAAAAAAGTGTAAAAATTAATTTCAATTAGTTGGAGGGAAGTTGACAAATAAGGGAAACAGAATTTGTTGATAATTTTAAACTACATGCCATATATGAGTCAAACAAAACCGGGTCATGTATGACCCCAAATACAGTTAATGTAAAGTTTTTGTTGCCATTCCAAAAATTTTGAAAGGGTTAAAAAAATTATTTTGTCTGAACTTTAACATATGCCCCTCACTAAAAATACATAATATTGTATTAAACTTCCGAAATCATAATTTGTAATTATTGATTTTTTTTTTCACTGAAAATGTGTATATTTTTATGCAAATTAGGTAAATGATGTCATATAATTTTAAAAAAGTGTTAAAATTTGTTTCAATCAGTTGGAGGGAAGTTAACATGTAAGGTGAAACACTGAATTTGTGTATATTTGGATCTACATGCCATATATGAGTCATACAAAACGGGGTCCTATATGACCCGGAAGGCTTTTATGAGGTATTCAAAACGAATACTGCACAGGTTAAATAAACCGCAGAGTGACAAGCCAATTAAAGCATTGAGTGTGTGTGAGAGAGAGAGAGAGCAAAGCCAAGAGTGTTAAGTTTGAACCCATTTACCACTTTATTTGGCTGCATGTGTGCATGTGCAGGTCCTTTCTGGATGTGCTTTTTGGTGCTGCTGCACCCTGAGCAACATGTCTCTGTGTGGTCAGCACCTAAATCACCTGGCTGACCCTTAAATAATGTGATTGACAGAATGATCATCAAATCATCTTCTAGATATGTTTTGAGATGTTCTGCCCCCAAACCCTTTCCAGGAGCTGCAGTGCAGATGACATGAGAAGTAATATCTTGTACAGGACATACTGAGCTGTCAATGTGGTGTGTTATGTTATCACAGTGTAGCCTACCATGAAAGTGCCTGAGAGAAGAGGTATGTTGTCTGACTGTTATGGCTCTTTCAATGAAGCTAGTATTTTAAATGTTAAACTATTTCTTCTCATTTGGGAAAAAATAGTTTTTCAGGGTGGTTCCCTGAGATAGTCCTAAGTGCTAGAAATAACACAAAATAGATTCCTCCGAAGTGTCCGGCAAAATTAAACAAGCTGCAGTTCAGCTGAAGAACTTCAGCTCAAAAGAGGGAATCACGATCAAAGTGTAAGACATTAGGACATAAATAAGGAAAAATAGAAACCTCTGTTTGGACAGGCATGTTGACATGTTCACATAATGAAATATTTGCACATTTGTCCAAAAAAGTTTCAGCTGTGAATAGCAGAAAAAATATTCTTATCTGCTATCACTTAATAGTCCCTGAACATATTAGCTATCTCTGAATGAATACGTTAAAGATTATAAAGTCTTTAAAAATGTTTAAGGAACACTGCCAATTGGCTGAAAAAAAGAAAACGTTTGATTTGTTGATTTCTAAAAAGATTGACACTCAAACCAAATGCACTACCTTATTTTTTAGTGTTACACAAATGACCGTTATTGGAACACATTTGTTTGATCAGGCATGTCTAGAGAGGTGGAGAAAGTCAACAGGAGATGTTCTTTGTTAATTTCTTACTCACTGATGAGAAAAAAAAAGTTACAAAAAAATAAGATACAGGATGTGTCATGATGACTAAGTGCTGAGACTTTGTTGCTCTCTGTTTAGTTGCCAGGACATTCCTGTTTAAGATCTTCAGTCATCACTTTTAATGAACTTTCCCTTTCATTGCTTCTGCAAAGAAACAGCGCAATTTTTGAAGACTGACTTATCCAGTTAACCAGCTCATGGTCACAAGCCTTTCTGGCCAATACTGAACCCCATTTACTAATTTTTCATTGAAACGAGAAGTCTTTAAATTGGGGCCTGGATCTTTAGAATAATAATAATAATGATATCTTGAATTTGTATAGCGTCTTTCAAGGAATCCAAGGATGCTTTACAGGGACACAGACATGGACAAACCGTGGAGGGTAGAGGTGGTGGTGTGAGGGGTGGTTTAATGAAGACTACATGCTGTGGTAAACAGGTGATGCTTGAGGGCATCGGAAGAGTTCTGGTCTTTATTTCAGGTCCAAAAAGCTCAACTGTCATAAATTTGTGGTTTGAGGTGTGCTGTCTAGTTATGCATCACCAAGCTTTGGTGCACGTTGAAAAAAACGGTCAGTCTGTGGTTGAGTGTAACTCAATTACATTACTTCATTCTCTGGTGCTTTTTCATTGTTTAGCTGTACAAAACTACAGTGACATCCTCACAACAGTGAAAGAGAAAACAATGGCAAAGAGCTGCTGGTACCTTTGTGTTTGCTTTCTAAGTTAGGAGATTTATTTTGTTCCAAAGGCCGTTGCAAGCAGCAAAACAACATGCGTAATAGGCTCTTACAAACTGTGTTTTCTGAGTGAGAGGAGAGAACTTTCTACTCCATCTAATGTACTGAATAGCAATATAGAGTTCATACAACCCCACTCTAATATAAACAAACCATCCCTTTAAGCTGTATGCACTACCTCTCATGAGGACTTCAAGAAAGCAAAAACTTGTGAGGTTAGAACAAGAAGGCAGAGCCAAGATGAGAAGCTCATCCCCCAGGGTTGAGCTGGGGGATTTTCATGAGGGGGCAGTGGGGGAAGAAAACTAGTTTGATTTTGCAAATTCTTTTCACGTAAAATGCGACTACCTCCCCTCACTTAACACTGCAACTGACTGGCTTTAACTAGCCTTTTAGAACAGATGGACCGGCCTGATTCATTGTCTGAAACCCTGCATGCTCATCTTGAGTAAAGATCCACTGTCCAATGATTTCATGGCTTAATGACCAAATCAGGGTAGAGAGGTGGGTGCTGTAGATGTGACAACCGCAGGAAGTGACTGCATGTTTGAAAACAATGGCGGCATGTGAAGTAAATGATACATCTGTGTGGTATAATTTAATGTAAGACGATAGTCTAAGGTCTGCTGTTAAAGCTAATGGCTAACAACAGGGTCAAGCTGCTATGTCACACAGTGGCTTGATGTGGATTGGTCTGTGAAGAGTGTAACTAGCAGAGATCATCCAATTACCAGCTGCAGTTGTTTTTGAAGGTTCTGTCCCTGAAAACATTTTGAATGACTCATTTCCTGATGGACCAGCAACATATTTCCGTGGGGATATATGGAACTGTCCGTCTGATGCGTCAGGTTAGGCTTTAAACGTTTTATCTGACTTGAGTGTCTTTCACAGATACTGCTCACACTTTCTTAGATCATCCATTAATAGGTTTGCACTCTGTTGTACAACAGTTCATATGATTATGTTTTCCTTGTGGTGTCTATTTTATGTATTAACCATGCTTAAATCACACTTTCAGGTGCTTTCCTCATTCCCTATGTCCTGTTCCTTCTTACTTGTGGCATTCCTCTGTTCATACTGGAGACAGCACTGGGTCAGTACACCAGTCAGGGAGGAATCATGTGCTGGAGGAAGGTCTGCCCCTTGTTTGAAGGTGATGTATACCTGTATACATGTACAGATTAGAGTTGCACAAATGAAGGAGGAAAAATGCTGCAACAAAATGTTTTTTTTTTTCTTCTGTTTCTAGGAATGGGTTATGCAAGCCAGTTAATCATTTTCTATGGTGCTATCAGCTACATGGTGATTTTGGCCTGGGCGTTTCTCTACTTTTTTGTCTCCTTCTCCAGTGAGCTACCATGGGCCAACTGTAATAATTCATGGAATACAAGTAAATTGATTTTTATTTCTTTCCAAGCTTGTCTCATTCAGCAGTGTGTCTTTAGTCTTTAAATCAATACAAATCATGTGTATTTAGAAAATGTATTTCAAGTTTATTCAATGGTAGAGTTGGGCAATATATTAAGTTGTAGAAGATGATGGGAAAAGCAACATCTTTAGTAACAACGTACTTTATGTTGCATCAAAATGCATACATTCTTTTCAAATAGATGCTAAGCTCAAGGCTCAAAAATTCCTTATAGTAAGAAGAATTTGGAGTCATATGTAAATGATCCACCAGATAATCCAACTGAAAAACAAATAGGTAACATGGTGTATTACCATGACTATACCTTCATTAAAGAGCATTTTTAAAATGTAATTTCTCACTCTAAAAGCACAAAGTTAATTTGTATTTCATTTTTCATATGCTGACAGTGAGCAGCCATCTATTAAAAAAATGGCTATGCTATAACATTTGACATATGTGGATATGAATTTAAACTGACTTGATTTTTGTGTTTCTTAAAAAAACTGACATTTAAATTACGTATTAAGACATAACTTGGTCCATATCGCCCAGCCCTACTCATTTACCTAACTTACTACAAACTTACAAGGTAAAGGCTGTTTCATGGAGTAGATTTTGTAACAATAAAGTGCCTTGCTACTGTAAAATCTCCATTACTCTTAAGTATTCCTGGTTTAAAGGTGCATTTATTGAGCAAGCATTTTCAGTTTTAACAGTGTTTTGTAATACTTTAATATCACAGATTCTTGTGTGGTACTGAACAACTTCAATGCTACTGCCAACTGGACCTCGCCTGTGAATGCATCATCATCTGTATTAGAGTTTTGGCAGTAAGTTTTTATCTACTGAATTCATAAGAAATCATTCAAAAGTATCAGTGGGCAAGAAAATAATAGATGTGTAAATATGTATATTCTGTTGAAAGGTTAAAAAAATTTACTTAAAAAAACTCACTCATAAAATCTTACAAAACTAACAAAGCATTGTGATGTAAACAGAAATGATGTGTTATGCAAAGTCATTCATAATCAGCCCATTCAAACATATAATCGCCACAACTGTCTTACATACGCTGGGTGTGGTCAAAGTTTACACAACTCAAGGACGTGTCTGTTCAGTTTTGGTACATGAATAGACAGGGTTGCTTTCATTTTCACAGGTTGTAGTTGACAGCTTTGTGTAATCCCTAAAAACACTCCAACTAATTTAACTGGTCTTCTGAAAACACCTGGGTGTGTAAAGGGCATTACAAAAACCCTCAAAGAGTTGATAAAAATACCGTTATAATGTCTAATATGTAATAATACAGGATCACCTGATTTACACAACAACAGGGGACACAAATTCTTTATCTTACTAGCTACGTCACTACTGTATATATTCAGTATTTGAATATTCCACAGTATTTTGTTATGGTGAGTTTACTGTCTGGGTTAGAGTCAGTCGTATTCTCTTTTTTTAGGGATACACAATACACGAAAAAAAAAAGTACTAAGCTGTTCTTCCAACTGTGACAATCTATTTGTTTTAGTGACAGACAAAAAGTAGCAAAATGTTTGGTTTCCAAAAATAATGAATTACTTTATGATAGATATTTGGCAAGAAAATGCGAGAAATCCTTACTTTTGGAACAAATTCTCCTGAGATGAAAAAAATTACTTTATAACACATACAAACACACATGGCTGCATGCTGTTTGTGATAGACGGACAGAGACAGTTAATGAGAATCAATGCTTCCTGTTATTTACATTATGGAAACAGTGTGTTACTTTCCTGTCTTTATTGAGTGCATCTTAAGTACAGGCAATTAAGTTAGATGTTTTTACAATGATGAACAAGTAAAGACTTGTTTGAGACAGCATTAATGCAGACCTATTGGGTTTTGGATTGTAAATGTTGAAGGAGCTTGTAAACAGAGGGTGTAAGAGCATGAAGATCTCTCAAAGCTCTGGCTGAAGTTGACTATACAGAGTTCTCTTACCAGCCAAAATAATAAGAACATCAGAATACTGAAGGACAATACTGAATATTACAGCATACTAATGAGGTTTTCTCACCCTGGCTATTATAAGATTTTTTATGGCATAGTTGAGTTTTCAATCAAAGATGTAACTGGAAAAACTGTCTGGCACTGTCATGCTTTATCCAGAGAGTAGGATTATTTGATTTGTTTTGCTATTTAATTATTTGAATCAGTATTCTGACTTGCATTGTGAAGAAAGTTTACCTTAAGAGAGAAAAAGAGCAGGAGTGGCTGAGAAATTAAATGGACAGAAAAGACTGGAAAATTGGCAGGCAATTACAATTTTAGGAGCATTTGTGTGAACTAATCAACATCTGTGGGTACATGGGCAGTTGAAGTTCTCCAAGTGGACACATCTTTACTATTTTGTAGTTACAGATATGAAACACACACTAGAAACTAATATAAGAGATAAACCAAAGAGTGCTTGGTTGAATCTTACCTATAACAGTTACTTGACATAATTTTGGTCCTTACAGACGACGTGTGCTGAGCATCTCCTCTGGCATTAATGAACTGGGTCAAATACAGTGGGATCTTTCATTGTGCCTTCTCCTGGCCTGGGTCATCTGCTACTTCTGTGTCTGGAAGGGAGTGAGATCCACAGGAAAAGTAAGATTTAACTCGAACTGGACTGTTGTGTTACTTTCTTTAAAATGTTTACATTTAGACATGGTAAAACCTCAAACAAGTTATTTTTTAATTTATTGTTTGCTTTTTCTTTAGTTTTTGAAATTTCTTTTTCATTGTGGGTGCTACAGGACAGTACAAGACATTCGACAGGTTGAAAGATATAACAGAAATAAAAATTACACTGTGAGAGACAAGACCATGTGTTTACATACTTAAAACAACAAAACAGGACTAAATCAAAATATGCTGTGCATATGTTTATGTGTCTGATTGTGTGTTGGTGAATCTAAAAATCTGAGGAAGCATTGTGATTGGAAGGTGAGAAGGGTAGGAATATCTATGAAAAATAGAAACCAACAAGGGGAGCGAACAAGGTCAGGGTGGTAATAGAAATAAATAATATTAATGAAAATATAAATAAGAGGATAAACAATGTTTTTACTAACCTGCCTTGATTTTCAGTCCCCTCTCCTAAAAATCTCCCCTAGACGTAAGTAGGGCTTGGTTAAAAAAAATAAATTTAATTGATTTTAATCGATTTCCCTTTAAGTGGTTCATAATTGATCCATTAAATCCAAAGATCTTTTAACTTGGGTAGTTTTTCCTGCACTGTATGTGCAGAGAAGCAGCCTGTGGTATCAACTCTGCGTTTAGTGCTGTTTTCCACTGAACAAGATCTTGTGAGATGTTACTGCAAGCAGTCAAAAAAACATGGCGGAAGCGAGTAGCACAATATGGGCACCACTGCCGAGTTTAAAAGTTGATGTTTGGACGAATTTCAGATTAACAAGCACGAAGGACGAGATGAAAAAATAATTATAATACTATGCAGAATATGCATTAATGTATATCATTAATAAATGATTAATGTTACTGCTTTGGGTTTAGTTCTTAATGTAAAAACAATTTTTAACAATGTTTCCTGGTCAAAAGGTCACTTTTTGAATTTACAGCAGTATTTTAACTGAGATATCCCAGACTGTATAAATATCAATTTGAATCGATTTGAAACCTTGTAATATCAAATCGAATAGATCCAGAAAATCTGAATTGATTTTGGGCTTTGAAGCCTTCTGATGGAATGAGACAATAAACAGATCTGTAGGTAAGGGAGAGAGAGAGAGAGTGCAGGGTTTTTTTTCCTGGAAAGAGGCAACAGGTTGGATGTGAGCTGATGTCCCCATGATGGGACCACAGCCTCTTGTGTGAGAGGCCAGCAGGCATGAATTCTAGGCACAAGGGTAGGGACCAGGGTAGGGCAGGGGTTGACAACCGGCGGCTTTGGGGAGCCTCCAGTTGTTCTTTGATAAATGATTTGTTTGTGGCTGATTTTGTTTTTTTTTACAGTAACGCCAGCAACATGCTCTCTTTCCCCCTCGCTCCTCTCTCACAACACGTGTACTCACACTGGTAAAAACACACCCACCCACACCAAGAGAGTGGAAAAGAACATGTTGCTGACGTTACTGTAAAAAAAAAATAAAAATAAAAAATCAGCCACTTACAAATAAGTTATTAATGGACAACCAGAGGTACCCCAAAGTCCACTCGCTCCTCCATGTGTTGGTGACTTTTAATGGGCTTGACTTGAGCTTATATAGCGCTTTTCTAGTTTTTTTGACTACTCAAAGCTGCTTTACACCGCAGGTCACACCTACCCATTCACACCCATTCACTTTCACATTCACTTCACTGATGCTTCGGAGTCTCTATGTTAGTTATCCATCAGTATCTCTAACACATTCACGCCTTTTCATGCCCATTTACACACCACTGACGCAGCAGTGGGAGCAACTTGGGTTAAGTGTCGTGCACAAGGACACATCGCCATGTGTTGCTCAAAGCTGGGCTTCAACCTGCAACCTCGCGACCACTGACCAAGCGCACTATCCAACTGCGCCAACCACGCCGATAGGTCACTCAGTCACTTTGTGTGATTTTATAATTCAAACAGTGTCTTGATAGCTCATGTGCACGCTCATGTTCAAGTTAATACAAAGTATTGAAAAATGATGAGTCAGCCTTTTGATTAATTAAAACAATTCCACATTCTTCAACTGTCCAGCTGTAAGCTATTGTTTTCACTCACTGTTTTCTAAATGATAAATTCACCCTGAGGTATCCTGCACCACTTATTGTCCATGGTATAAGAACAACATTTGAAGGATGAAGCTCCAAATAAAATCTATTAGTGCAGCAGTTCTTAGTTCTTCAGTGTTTGGAGGCCCAAAGCATGCAAATATCCATTAGAGTATGTCAGAGTATATCCACTAGAATAAACTAGACTACACTAGACAGACAGACAGACAGACAGACAGACAGACAGACAGACAGATAGATAGATAGATAGACAGATAGATAGATAGATAGATAGATAGATAGATAGATAGATAGATAGATAGATAGATAGATAGATAGATAGATAGATAGATAGATAGATAGATAGATAGATAGATAGATAGACAGATAGACAGATAGATAGATAGATAGAAATAATAGATATAGACAGATAGATGAATCAATAATTATACAAATAACCTGAATAATGTAGATGATCATGATCAACAGACTTCGCCCATTCTGGCCCAGGCATCCCCCTTCCCAAAACAAAAAAGCTAGGGAAACATTTGCATTTGTAAAGTCAACTCCGCCTCTAGGGGACCAGCTCCTGACAGTTTCCAAAGTGGATGTGAGCAAAGTCCTGCTGAAAGTGTATATGAACAAAGCTGCAGGGTCTTAAAACATGTGTCAAACAGCTGGTAGATGTCAATACTGACACATTTAACATGTCTGTCACAGGAGAGTGTTCCCACCCGATAAAGACAGCCTCCAGCACCCCTGTGCCTAAAAAGTCTGCTGTGTCTGATCTAAATGACCACCGTCCTGTGGCACTCACCCTGATCCTGATCAAGTACTTTGAGAAACTGGTTCACGCATTTCCAACAATGATGAGCCTTCATATCAGGAAGAAATCAACCATCTTTCCGAATGGTGCACAGAAAACAACTTACTATTCAATGTCAGTAAAACCAAAGAACTAATAGTTGATTGTAGAAAAAAGGAGTCAAAAGGTGAAACAGCAATATATGAGTTGACCTGGGCTTCTGGTGTTTTGCATGGCAAACGTAAACCAAATGCCTTCTGATGTGATTCAGGGTCAATTTTCACCTTCTAGGTGATCATCTTGACTCGTACTACCACCAAGTCCCCTTTGATTTTGATGCTGGGGTCTCAAATAACCCTGCCAGTTCTTTCTCTCTGTATAAGGCAAGAACAAACAGAAGAGACAAGAGAGGCGCAATCCCTTAAGGGGTGCACATATCAAGGGGGAGCCCAGCTTGCTTGGGCATGGCCAAATTGGGGCCTGCGTCCCCTTTGATTTTGATTGGCCACCTCACGATTCGATGCCCCCGCCCCATTTAAGACAAAATAACTACTCACTGTAAATTTATTTCCAAGTATACACATATTTATACTTAAAATATACATTTAAAGTGCCTCCAGGTCAAAAAATCAACACAGAAATCGACACAAAGGGCCTGTGCACTGTAGTTTTATACATTTGTTTGAATTAACTATGAAGATAAAATGCCTAAGGTAACACTTGTTGTTTAAAAAAAAAAAAAAAAAATCTTAACAGAAAAACTCAACTCTTGTTGTAAAAAATGTAAAATTGTACAAAGTAATGAGAAAAGTGCCTCCAAGAGCGAATGTGAAATGAACAGGTTGAATTTAAAAAAATCGTGAAACTCAAGTTTCAGGAAAAACAAATCAATTTGACTTGCCAACTCGATTTTTAAATCTTATCGATTTTTTTCCCAGGCCTCCCCATGTGTCAATCAAGTTTCTGTTTTGTAACGAACAATGTACCGTACCAGAGGTGGAATTTCTGTTAAATAATAGAGGGTTTTGTAACAAGAGGCTTCTGATGGCT
This sequence comes from Scarus forsteni, assembly GCA_036419115.1. NCBI lineage: Eukaryota > Metazoa > Chordata > Actinopteri > Labriformes > Labridae > Scarus > Scarus forsteni. Next base: position 31,073,110 of record JAZDUH010000152.1, read on the forward strand.
TTCCCTCATTGAAGTTTTTTGCCTATTTTTGCCAGATGAAACAAAGTTTTTAAGAGTCATTGCTCTTACTCATTTAATGATGATACAACCCACCCTTCAATTGCAACACATACTGCAGTAACAGGTAATGGCTTCCTTAAATGACACAAGTACTTCATTTGTTTTCTCTGCCAGCATTTTCATGATTATTGGGTGTGTTAAGCAAAAGCATTTATTAATGAAGCAGGTTACGGCTGAGAGTAATCTGAAACCCCTTCACACCCTGGTCTGAAACTGCCTGAGTCCCCCTATGCTCAGTAAGCAGGGCAGAGTGCCAGTGGTTATGAAAAATAAATCTGATGGCCAAAATAAGCAAGCATATGCAAGTTCTTCTGGCTTAGAGGGCCCTTATGCCTGCCAAAGCACCAGTTGGCTCTCATGTTCACTTGACATACTCTAATCACTCCAAAACACTTCTATTGTATGTCAGACAGTGAGAGCGGATGTGCAAGTGTTACAACAGTTCTCAGAGCTCATGAAATAGACTGATCTGAAATATCAGAAAAAATGATTTATACAAGCTTTACTACTCCCCTCTGGCATGCTGAAAGATGAAAAATGTTGAGATCTTCGCTCGATAAGAAAGGTATTTTGCTCCTGTGGCTACATTAGACCAGCTGCCGCATGCATCCCACTTTCACCTGTCACTCACCCTCAAGCCCAGGGTGTTAAAAGAGAGTGGTTCAAAGGATTGGGTGCACTGGCGTGAGGTCTGGATATGTGGGAAAGTGAGCTGGAAACATTAACTGGGAGACTGTTATGTGAGAGAGATATTTGTCATAGATCTGTCTGTCTGTCACCCATGGTTACCCAACTTGAGTGCCTCCCCACTGCAGTAATTTTCCCTGAATGCCTCAAGCAATAGTTATACAAGTAAATCGTGTTGTTTGAAAAGCTGTTTGATAACTTCACTTACACTGAATATCTCAGGTGACTTGATACGGTGCAATGTACGACTCGATGACAAGAAGTAGAATCCTAAGTCACGTTGGATCAAAGGTGAAGGAAAGTCATAGTGCTGACAGCAGTGCTGGCTTGTGTAATGATGTTGGATTGTGTAATTACTGCTGCGTAACATTTTAAACATGGACAAAAACATGGACAGAAACATAATTTTACTGGTTCGTGTTGTTTAATAGAAGACTTACATATGGCTTAGAAATTAGCATTCAATATGTACAATAAACAGCAACGGACTGACTGTAATGTTTTTAGCTCTCTAACACACAAGAGGGTTCGAAATTTTCCTCTCCATTCATTTGTATTTAGCCCACAAATATTAGGAAATATACTGGAAGGCGTGTCAAGAATGGATGAACTTTTTCTATGAAGTTTTGAGTTTAATTTTGAAATAATTTATTTATTTTCTATACTGCTTACGCCTTTCTGGGGCTGGAGCCAATCCCAGCTGTCACTGGGCGAGAGGTGGGGTACACGCTTAACTGGTCACCAGTCAATCGCAGAGTCACACAGAGAGACAGACAAGCATTCACGAGAAACACGCATACCTAACGGCAATTTAGAGTCACCGGTTAACCTAATGAGAAGGTTTTTGGTCTGTGGGAGGAAGCCGGGATCGAACTGGCGACCTTATTGCTGTGATGCATGTGCACTACCTGCTGCACCACCATGCCAGCCCAATAGACTATATTTTTTAAGTAATTTATTCCACTTCTGTGAAGAACTAGTGATCAATGGATTATTCATATTTGTAAAAAGACTGTGAAGTGAATAGTCCCCAATCATTGTGTCACAAAACTCCTTAAAACTTTCTTGGTGAAAAATAACAACAGTCACTATGTATCAAATCAAAATGGGAACAAGAACTCAATATCATATTGTCAGAGAATGATTGGCGTTCCATGTGCAGCACACAACAATCTTCAACTAGCTCTAGAGGATGGCGAGAATTTGGATGGAAGAATCTCAAACGCTTTTTTATCACTCCACACATTAAGACTAAACAAATACAACAGCAACAGAAAAGTTGGAGAGGGTGTGATCATGTAATAGCCAATCATTCACATATCTTTAGGACATGTGCAAAAATACAATTGTTCTGGAATTAGGTTACCCAAACAATGGAGGAAATTTTAAATCTACGAGTGCCCAAATGGTCTTTGGGCACTCGTGCACACTGAAACCTGGTAGTTAGTTTCCCTGTATATGTGACAACTTGTAGAATTTTTGTTTCTGATCACTGCATCCTATTTGCACAGATGCCAGTCACATTTGTTGACTGCTGTTCCAAAAAGCTGTCAGAAATGGAGATAGTGTATTTACATGACACAGCGTCTGGGTTTTTATTTGACTTCTCCAGATAGTACAACAGGGTTTCTAGAAATCTGTATGAAACTCTGATGTATTACGTATACATGCAGTGACAACACCAGGACACTCAAATTCTGATCAGAACTGGGATATCAAGTCAGAAAACCAGAACTAGAATGCATTTTATTGTCATCATACAAACTGTCTAACAAGATTGGAGAGCTTTTCTTTTTTAGTGCAAAAGACAGTCACGTAAAAAAAGGGAGTAAAGTATAAAATTGTTCTAAATGCTTTAGGTACAAAATATATAAAAATAAAATCCTACAGGGTAATGTAATTGAAAAGCTCTATATACAGGTATATGATAGAAAGGATAAATATTAAAAATAAAAAATAAAATATTAAAAATAAAAATAAATATTTCTATGTATCTATGGAAATGCATTGCACAGGAGAGTTGAATATTTACTGAATACTTATGGTGCACATGGTGATTAATACTTAAAGATGATTATATATCACATATGATTGTACTTCATAGGATGGATAAATATTGATGCACTGTTGAAGTATTAAGGAGTCCAGGTTAACACAGTCACTGATAATTATGAATTTAGACATGTACTAACTTTCCACAAAATATCACTTGAATTTCTATTTGCTGCTTTACTATTTTCTTTTTCTAATAATTGCTTTTGCTTATTCTTATGCTATCGATGGAAAGCGCTCCCAGGTAGAAAAGTGCAACATATAGTGCTGTGAAAAAGTATCTGCCCCCTTCCTGATTTCTTTGGTTTTGCACATTTGTCACACTTAAATGTTTGAGACCATCACATATACTATAATATTAAACAAAGACAACCTGAGTAAATACAAAATGTAGTTTTTAAATGATGACTGCCAGACCTGTTGAATTAAGAAATTCCCTTAATAGAGCCTGTCTGACAAAATGACATAGACTGCAAGATCTCGAAAACAAAAAATAATCATGCTGTGATCCAAAGAAATTCAAGAACAACTGAGAAACAAAGTGATTGAAATCTATCAGCCTGGAAAGGGTTACAAAGCCATTTCCACAAATGGAGAAAACTGAAAACAATGTCAAGCCTTCCCAGAACTGGTCAGCCTACCAAAATTACACCAAGAGCACTAGAGAACTCATCCAGGAGGTCACAAAAGAACCCAGAACAACATCTAAAGAACTGCAGGTCTCAGAGGCCTCATTTATTCATTCATTCATCTATGGGAGAGTTCCAAGGCAAAAACCACTACTGACCAATAAGAACACAAAGGATCATCTCACATTTGTCAAAAAACATCTTGATGATCCCCAAGACTTTTGGAGAAACATTCTGACAAGACAAAAGTTGAGCCTTTTGGAGGGTGTACGTCCTGTTGCATCTTGTGTAAAAACAACACAGTATTTGACAAAAACAACATCATAGAAACAATCAAACATGGTGGTGACAGTGTGATGGTCTGGGGCTGCTTTGCTGCTTCAGGACCTGGACAACTTGCTGTGACTGATGGAACCATGAATTCTGCTGTCTACCAGAAAATCCTAAAGAGCTTATCACCAGTTATCGCAAACGCTTGATTGCAGTTGTTGCTGCTAAGTGTGGTCCAACCAGTTAATTTGTTCAGGAAGAGCTCTTTCTCTATTAATAAATGAAATCATCATTTAAAAATTGAATTTTGTATTTATTCAGGTTATCTTTGCATAATATTAAAATTTGTGTGATGATCTGAAACATTTTGGTGTGAAAAATATGCTAAAAAAAGGAATCAGGAAGGGGCAAATAGTTTTTCACAGCACTGCTCATATTAATCTTCTACAATATCAAAACATTTGCTTAACTGCATTTTATGGAAATGTGCTCATTTGTACAACTTGATTTTCTGTTTGTATCTAGGCTACCTACTTCACAGCCACTTTCCCCTTTGTGATGTTGGTAGTGCTGTTCTTCCGAGGGATGACCCTTCCTGGAGCCCTCCTTGGCATCAAGTATTACCTGTACCCCAATCCTGCGAGGCTGGCAGATCCTCAGGTATCACCCTGAAACAAATACAACTGAATTATTTTATAGCAAAAGTAGATTTTTTTAGTGAAATGATATATCTCTGGTTTATAGGTTTGGATGGATGCTGGAACACAAATATTTTATTCATATGCCATATGTTTGGGATGTCTCACAACACTTGGGAGCTACAACAAGTACAACAACAACTGTTACAGGTGACAGACTACAAAATGGCAGCAGCGGAAAAAGGGATGGTACTAAGGATTATTACAGAATAAAGTGAAGCTCATAACGCTGGATATAAAGTCAAATTAAATTACTGAATTACAGTTTTATAAGTTACCATGATGACTGGCAACTTTTGTCAGTGTCAGTTTTATTTATACAGCACATTTAAAGTACTTAACATGAGTATAGGCAGACTCAACCAAAACAGTAAAAGCAATACAAAAAAATACAGTATAAATATGTTAGAGCTAACCAATATGACCAATAAAACCCCCCAAAAAAGCAACTATGCTCTGCCAAAGGCCAAGATGAACACATGCATCTGAAGCCGTGTTTAATAGTGGGGAGGCTATTTGTAGTCCGCACATCTAAAGGTAATGTATTCCACACAGTGGGAGCCGCAACTGAGAAAGCTCGATCCCCTTTAGATTTTAAAAAGGATAGTGGAAGGTCCAACACCATCTGATTTCCAGACCAAAGTGCTCTGGCAGCCCATTCAGAGACTTAATCTTAATCTTAATCTTAAAATCAAGCCTGTACTTAACTGGAAGCCAGTGAAGAGAAGAGAGCTCCAGAGTTATGTGCTGCCATTTCTTTGTCCTAGTTAGGAGGCCAGAAGCCACATTTTGAACAAGCTGCAGGTAGTTAAGCTCAGACTGTTCAATTCCGACATACAGGGAGTCACAATAGCATAAACTAGATGTAACAAAGCATGGATAACTTCAGATAGGGTTTAACTTTGGCTAGAAGTATCAGAAGAAAAAGCTAGACTTCACAAAAGAGGTGACCTGTTTGTCCAATTTAAAAACACCATCTATGATCACATTAAGACCCCTGGCATGGGATCCAATATGAAGCGCTAGTGGGCAAAGGGTGCTGGCAAGGAGCTGGAAAATATCTGGGCAACCAAACAGGATAACAGCTGTTTTGTTTTCATTTAATTTCAAGAAGCTTAAATCCTTTTATCCTAATGTGTCAGTTGTTGTCCTTGTCATGACAGATTTTGAAGATCATTGTTGGGAATGTTACTCAAAGATTGTAATAAAATACATGTTACTCATTACTTCTCAAAAAAGTTACAAATAACTTAATATCATGAGTAAGTCCTTGTAACACTTTATTTCTTCATTCCCCTTTAAAAAAAACGTACCTACAATCAGGTTTAGAACAGTTATACACGTGATATCTTTTTTTTTACATCTGTCAAGGACACTAACTAAAAACGAGGATAATAATTTGAGTTGATAAGAGTACAGCTCACTTTCTCCTTCTCATCCTCTAAAATGCACTAGATTTTTTCACTAGTCACTGCTCATACTTGTCTTCAGGACAGCAGCCCATCGAGGACTAAATGTAACGCAGTAACACAGCATTGTTTAGATGATTTCCACAAACTAATGAACTAAAATTATCCCTCTTTGGAAATCATAATCCCTGACATTACTGGTCACTCAAAAAGTATCATTTTTATTAGGGATGTTTCAATACTGTATCTGTGAATTCACACAGAACAACTCATCCTGATTGTTTACTGCAGTGAGCCCTCTGTAACTACAGCTACATCTCTTATATATATATATATATATATATATATATATATATATATATATGTATACAGGGTGTCCATCAAGTCTTGTTAAAATTTAAGAAAATTTATTGCAAAGGCAGTTGATGAGGTATCTTACCTAGATTTGTTTTATTTTAGTTAGTGTTTATGAAAGTTTTTATTCACTTTAAAATTTTGTGTGTTTAGATATTCTGTCAATGGAAGGAAAGGCTTGTCTTACATGATTGATGTTTTCCTCAGATATTCTTGGTCGCCCACTCCTTCCTTTATCCAACATTGTCCCTGTCTCTATAAATTTCTTGTGCCATGCACAAATAGAAGGAAGCGATGGTGGATCTCTTCCATACTCAGTTTTGTAGTTTCGCTGAGAATGCACATAGGATTTCATCTCAATAAACCACTGCCTTTGTAATAATTTTTTTAACTGTAAAGAGACTTTATGGACACCCTGTATGCACACACACACTTTAGTAGACCATCTGTTAAAAGAACGAGATAATATAAATACAACAAAATAAATATAAACAACATCAATAACTACATTTAAGCATTAAAATATCATTTCAATTGTGGAGCGGTTGGTATACTAGCCAAAAAAGAAACATAAAAGATGATTTTGGTAATTACCAATGCTGTTAATTTAGGGCAGCTATGGTATCATTATGAAACTTTACTTGATATTATAGTAATTCAAAAAAAAGAACTAAAATTAATAAAAAGAAGAATTTCTTGTGACACTTTCTATCTGATGTGAAACGTGCCTGCTTAGAGTGTCCAATCAGCATGGTAACCCTTGAGCCAGCTAATTTACCTACAAGTGCCTATATTAATAATGTTTAGGGGAAAACATAACAAGAAACAACTATCATAACCTCCGAGTACTGACTGTCTTGAAATACTTACATAAAAGCTAAACTGATGAGTTTCCTCAGTGTCAAGAATATTTTAGCAGTTCACTGAAAAAACTCCCAGTATATTTTAAGTGTGAAGTATTTGGACGTCTTTTCTGGAGATTCACAGTGATGCTTTTTTCCTTAAATTGAAGATAATTTTTTTCAAAATGATTTAAGTTTTACCTAAAAATGTGTGCAACGTTTCCACCCCTGCTAAATACGCAAATTCAGATTCTACTCACCATGGAAACAGCAGGCACCAGCTAGTTCTACTAGCTAGCTAGCTAGCAGTAGCCAACTTTAGCCCCGAAACACAAAACTCGACCAAAGTGGCTTCACTTCTGCCCTAAACCTATTACGCACGCTTTGTACCCTCAAAGCATTCAAACCTCAACCCCACCCGACAGTCTAGCTTGGTCGGGCAGTAATTCTCCAAGTTAAACATCAAAATGTCTTCCATTCTCCTGCATTTTCACTGACACAGAATCATGTGAAAGTAACCATTTCAGCTTTACTAAAGCAAAAGTTAACTTGATGGGTTACAATAAAATAAAATATATTTTTGTGGTCTTCAAAACAAAAAAATAGCATACCTGTTGCTGACCCATGCCTGTGCAGGAGGACCCACCTGTGAGGTTTTCTTGGCTAATGATAACCAAAATCATGGTGAAACTACCAGCCCATGTCCTTCTCGCGTCTTCTTTGGTAGAAATTTCCAGAACACTCGGGTTCATGTGCCCCATTTAAAGGCAGCAAATGACGCAGCTTCAAAATCAGAAGACCAATCAGATTGCAGCTTTATTGACCCAGCAGCTCGTTTTTACTTTAGCTCACTGGAATATTAGCTGGAGAAATGATGGTTAGGCTGTTTGTTCTCTGTAAAACCAAACTATTGACATGTTTTCTACTGCTGATGATGAAATGTAAGAGGTAGGCTACTTTGGGCTATTTGCAGTTGTATGGAGCTAGTAATACTTTTTGTTCTTTTTAATAGCCTGCGTTAAATATCATAATTGGATATGTCATGGTTAATATATTTACTACGCTTATGTACATTTATTATTTTCATTTTTATTTATTATTTTCTTTTTCTTCTGTTTCTGAATTTTGTAGCATATTTATTAATTTACCTGTGCCTGTGAAAGAAGTAATGACAGTTTTTTTTTCTGATCTGCAGAGACTCCTTCTATCTCTGCCTGTTGAACAGCGGGACAAGTTTCATATCTGGCTTTGCCATTTTCTCAGTTCTGGGCTACATGTCACAAATGCAGGGGGTTGAGATTTCTTCAGTGGCTGAATCAGGTAAGACATTTAACTGGGGCGTTGTAAAGGGGAAAAAATTTTGGATCAGTCTAAATACATTACAGACAGGAGCCCCTTAACTTTAATGTTATCACTATTTTGAACATAAGTTTATGAACTCTCTGTTATAAGACTTTAAAGATGTTCTTTCTCTTCACATTAAAAAAAGTGAGCTTTTTTTGTTTTTAATTGCAAGAACGTCATATTAAGGGATATTTTGCATCAGTAAACTCCCATAAAATAACATTTCAATTGAGAAAAGTCCTTTTTGAACATTTATTACAGGATATAAGTTTTGTTTATGCTATACCAAAAAGCATGTTAAAATATTTGGGTCTTAAAAACAGGGTATAGAGCAAGAAAACTGTATGATCTGCAAAACACTTGAATCTTTACAGGATTAAAAGATCAGAGATTTAGTTGGACTGATGATATGATGAATAAAAACATGTAAATGTTTATCTGAGAAATATGGCTTTTAATTTTAGATTCACAATATAAATATAACCTCTCAGTGCCACTTACAAGCTGTTTAAGATGCCCACTCATTCACTGTTGGTGACGCTCTGCAGGTCCTGGGCTTGTCTTCATAGTCTACCCACAAGCTGTGACTCTTCTGCCGTGGCCTCAGGCCTGGTCGGTGTGCTTCTTCACCATGATCATCTTGTTAGGAATCGACGGTCAGGTCGGCTTGCAGCTGTGCCTAAATGTCATGAAAAATCAGACAACCCACCCCTTTTTTATTTTGTCTTAACAAACCTTCTGCTCTTCTCTAGTTTGCTGGGCTCGAGTCAATTATGACATCCCTTGCTGACATCTATCCAGCCCAGATCCGACAAGGATATCGCAGAGAGCTGCTGCTATTGCTGTTCTGTATTCTTTGCTATTCATTTGGACTGATTTTAGTGACAGAGGTGAGCTGGTTGACCTACAATCTTTGGCTAAGAAACTGCTTTTGTAAGCAATAGTTGTCTAAAAAAGTACAACCAAAATCCAGCGCATCCAGGCCGGCAATACTAACAATGCAATTTTTTTCTCATCTTAATTTTAGGCTGGTGCGTACATTCTGCAGATCTTTGATCACTATGTATGCAGTGGACCCACACTTCTACTGTTGGCAATCTTTCAGTCCGTGGTTATTGGATGGATTTATGGTAAGATACGTCTCCTTTCTTTGATCTCCTGGTTTCAAAAATGACAAGACTATTAGTAAGCGCTTTGTCAGTATCAACTCAAAACCAGAGGTGACCAAACTTTTTTCACCAAGGCTAGCAGCAGAAAATGTAAGCATGACTAGGCCACCTCAACACATATACCTTAAGTGTATTGGAGTTAGCAAAAATGATTCAACTTAGGCTAAGACATGCTTAATCAATGAAAATGCTTTAGAACAAACAACAGCCTGCATCACAACTTACCAAGAGTAGTCTAATGAGGCAATCGGTCAATCATTGTAAAATAGGGTCCTTGGTTAGCCATGGCTACCTGTGGATTTGACCCCCATGCAGCAGAGTATTGGCACTGATCGCTAACTTTACCTTCAGAGAGCAAACTTCATAAAACTGCAAAACTTCATAGGAGTGTTGGGGCTTGAATTTGGCTAGCACAGTAGATTTGTAAACCAGACTTTGAGACAGAGAAACAACAGAACAACTTGCACTGCTATTAAAAGTTGCAATCCGCTTGTCTTTAAGAATCAGTCAAGCACAAGTCTTAAGTTGTATCACAGGGCAAATTTGTTGGGCCTTGCTGCGAGCACCAAAAGTGGACTACAGTTGTCCCTTAGGCCTTGGTTTGGACACCCCTGCTCTAGATAGTTTGCTGTTACACTGAAGATATAAAGTGCTTCTGAGGGTGCTGGTTTAGCAGAGCGGTGAGCAACATACATGCTTCTGCCAGCCAGGGTTCGCATTCAGCCTGTGGCCAGCTTGAAGAGTGTCCTCCCCCTACTTACTTTCACCCCTTCACAGGTCTATCCACTGTCTCTCACTCCTGTCAAAAAGGGCCCAAAAATGCCCAAAAAATAATCTTAAAAAAGAAAAGAAAACATGCTTCTCTGTGCTCTTCCATTGTGCTTGTACTGAAGCCAGACAGCCCCTGTACCAGACACTGAGGTGTTGCCCTGGTGATATAATCACGAGCCAAGATGTGCAGAGGGGAGCTGGCAGGTTAGACAGGAGTACTGCCAGTACCCACTCCTGCCAACTGCACTACACACTTAACCAGCCGGTAAAGGACTAAAGATCCCTAAGAACAGTACAGTTCACTGTAGGTCAGCCCTTTACTTTGCTCTTGAGCTGACACTTAAAATTCTGAAGAGTTTGAGGACTGCATTATTTGTTTTCATTAAATGTTATTTAGTCTTTTCTTAATTATTCTGCTAATCTGGCTGAGAAATTGTCAGTCATGTTGTTACATTTGTTCTTTTTCATGTTAATAGGAATACTCAAAGATTGAAACAAGATAATAATTCCAGGAGCATATTGGTTTGAGCAAATTTAATTTGGCTTTTGTTTATAGCTGAGTAGTTTATGGATTTGACGTGTATTTCATTTTTATAGTTTGACCCATGCAACAGTTATGATGCTGAGAAGGCTAGGTTTAGGACATGTACTGCATCCAGTCAACACAAGGAGATTTAAATATTGTAGCTTATCTCTGGGTTGTTTTTCTACCCAGCATATTACAAACAGAACATTGGGCCTCATGCAAGAACCGATCGTACGAACAAATATGTTCGTAAGTGTTGCATACGAATGATTTAGGAGAATTTGTCACATTCAGCATTTTTTTCGTATTTAGAATTTTCTTTCAAGTACAAACACAAATTATGAGTGGTTCAGACTTGCCTAAAAACACAACAAATTAGTCTGCTCTTTTCAAATCAAGTTCCTTACATACTGATTATACATTTAACTAATTTCAAGCATTTTTAATAAAATATAGCGTAAGACGAAATAAATCTGAGGATCTCAAACCAGAGAATACATTAAAATCTATTAATTGAAGGCTTAGAAGACTGGTCTACATAAAAAAATCAAATGAGAGAGTAACCAGCTGCGTCATGGCTGAGCTTCTTCTTTTGGAGACCCTGGCATGCCAGGCACTTGGAAGAGAGTATGTGTTTGGTGCCATCTTCATGAATGAACACTCCTGTTTTGTGGTGTGTATCCTTATATGGTACTCTTGGGGTTGTTACTTATGCAAATATGCTATCCTCGTGCATGTGCGCTTAAATATGCACAGGTGGCATTCATCATGTTTCCACGGGTCATTTAGACACTTTTCTTAAGATAGAAGTGTTTGTTGAATCTGACGGAGCATGTTCGTACGAACACAACAAAAGAAAAAAGGTAAGAAAAATTTGGGATGAGAATACGAAAATATTCTTGCATGAGGCCCAATGTCTTTATTCTGCAATCCTAACCAAAACTTTTGTAGAAAGTGCTGTCATTAATATGGATTTTTTATGTCTCAAAAAAACACAGACATTTTTAAAATTGGGATTAATTTGCAATCAGAGAACGATTAATGCAAGATTGGACAAGAATACAAGAAATCTGGATGTCTTCATCATCTAGTTTTGAGTCACAACAGCTATTTCTGTTAAGGTTTAAAAGGAAGTAACACCAACAGTTGATTTTATTTAGAATTTGTTCTGTGGAGAGGCTATAGTGGCTCAGTCCAAAAAAACTTTGGTTGGAGACTGAGAGGTGACACATGTGAGTCTCAATTGAGCCATGTTAGGATGTTCTTTTGCTAGCTAGAGAGGTGCAAGCTGACTTGTTGGGTACTTTTTAACTCTTTGAAACACCAGACTGCTTAGTAACATTTGTTCTGGAGCAGCAAGCCATCAATCTGACTTCAATCCATTAGTGCATGATCATAAGACCTGTTTGTGCAAGTGTATTGCCACTCATGTATGTGTGGCATGTCTCAACAAGAGTGTTAATAGTTAAACACCACCTTCTATAGTATAAGAAACATTTGCATATCAGACTATTTCCCACAGTCTCAGTCATACAGTGAACTGGCAACATTTGTGATGTATCAAAATGGTCAAAATGTTTGATATGTTTTTTTTATTTTCTTCTATCTTTTATTAATTGTTACTGTGTGCTCCAAAATGGTAAAATTGTTTTCATGTGTATAAAGAAAAGTATAGGTATTACCTCTGGTCATGTTTCCTATCAAAACAAAACTGCAACAATCCGTGCACTTAAGACAGTATGCTGGAGTTTGCTTGTATTTAAAAAAAAAAAAAATGAACAATACATTAGCCAATTTAAGGAATTCAGGACCTCTGTTCTTATTTCTTTGTTAAAGTTGGCATTAACATAACTAAAATTTGATAATAAAGTTTGACTTCAGGAAGGAATAAAATGTTGATTCCCATATCTCGTAATCATTTGAAACACGTGATCTTATGGATAAAATATACTGCTTTCAATGGTCCCTACTGTCCTTTCTAACCAAGTCATACAAACTCTGCACCAATAAACAATACTGTCCTACCCCATACCTTGTTTAAAAATCAATCTAAAATGTGATGTATTGCTCAGGGAAGTCATATGGAGATGTAGCAGAGCCTGTTCTTAATGTATATGTGCCTCTGTCCAAGGTGCTGAGCGCTTCAGTGACAACATCGAGGACATGATAGGGTACAAGCCTATGTCTCTGCTTAAGTACTGCTGGATGTATGGCACTCCTGTTATTTGCTCTGTAAGTTGTGAGAGATAAATTATTAAAAAATAATTCACTTTTTTTTGTCAAACAAATCAAATCTATGATTTTGTTTTTCCTTTTAAAGGGTACCCTCATCTTTCTGCTGCTGAGATACACCCCCCTGAAGTTCAACAACTCCTATATTTACCCATGGTGGGCGTACTGCTTTGGCTGGTTTCTCGCCTTATCATCGCTTGTTTTGATTCCATTGACTATGGCCTTTAAACTGGCCAAAGGAAAGGGGACCCTCTTGCAGGTGACTGGTGGTTTTTGTTTGTCACTGTGTGTTGTAAGAACCATTGGAAGGCAATAAATATTTTTGATGCACACTTCTTTTGTTCTACTGTAAGTTATATGCTTTGACAGTTTCATTTCATGTCCTCCCTATAGCGGCTAAAGCAATGCTCCAAAGCTTCTGATGACCTTCCAGTGATGGCAAAGGAAATGGCAAACTTCAGAGTTCCACTGCATGTTCGTGGTGATGGTAAAAATGGCAACATGTAACAAACAGCAAGGTCACCTTTTAAAGAGAGAGGTTTAAACATCTCTGAGGTTTTAAATTGGTCAGATATGTGTTGAAGTTCTGAATGTAGTATATTGAATGTGTAATACAGTGTTTCCACGAGTCACATGTCCGGCATTATATGTTTAACATCTTTTAAGCAACCGACAACCATAAGATATGGGAAGACATTATGAAGTAATGGCGTCCTGATTAGATACAAGCTACATTCCCTCCCTGTGTGTGTGTTGTAATCTGAGCTTTAGCAATGTTTACACCTGGTATGACTTTTTGTCTATGCAACAATGTAAAGGACACATTAAGATCATAGGTGACATAAATGAATGTGAACTGGGATGTAGGTGCCCTGGGTTAGGCTGCCAAAATGTTCGACTTCTTAAAATTATCTGATTATCAAAAATCACAGTCAAACTAAACTTGTTCTTAATATTTACAGAATGAGCAACACAGCTGTAGGTAGCGCCATCCCAAAACATGAGCTAAATCCCCTCAAAAAAGGCCTATGGTTCCTCAGATAAGCAAGGGTGAGGAACTGGTCTTCTTGAGGTGTTGCCTTCCTTGGATGCCTACTTCACAGTCTGTCTTTAACCTCACCAGTCTCATGGAACTTAGTCCCAAGTTTGGAAGTGGTACCAGGTCTGACACCAGCCACTATAATGCAGCTAATATGAATACCTCATAAAGGTGACCTTTCATCATTACAAAATATATTACCTATTGGTATGATAAAATGGAAGAAAAAAAATCAACCAAAATAACCTTTCCAAACTTTTTGAGGAGTCTAAAAGAAGTTAACACTCCTGCTTGTCACCAACACAGTGGTTGAGCACTCGGCCTGCAGTGATAGTTGTGAAGTACAGAACCATATGCCCACCTCTTGACACATGATTTCTTTTTTTGTGTATCACCCTATCAATCAAACCCTATCGGTAAATTAGAGAAATTAATTAGTGACATTTTAAACATTAGTGGAGACTTATTTTCATAGCATCAAGTCACAGTGCAGCGTAGTGTAATGGTGGCAGCTGCGCTTGAGGTAGTGACAAGTGTTGTAGCAAACAGCTTTTGAAAGCTAATGAAAGTCAATAAGATGTGTTAGTTTGAGTAGAACAGAAGAGTAAAATATGTTATGTTCAAATTGATAATACCAGGTGTAAACTGCCTCGTTGTTGCTTGTCCAGACCCACACAAGACAATCAATGTGAGTTTCCTTAAAAAAAACACATAATTGCTCCCTGTTGCCAAAGGTTGTCACCCACTTTCTGTGTGTGGGGGTGTGTGTGTCTGGCCTGATCTCATTCCAAAGGAGTCAGATGGCAGCACTTTGTCACAAGCCATTAACCTATTTGCATTTCCAAAGACGGAGCAGCCGTCATTATTTAACACCACTTTGTTTTTACATAAACCTGTCCATACCAATCCAAACTACAGTTAGATAAAAAAAAAAAGGAGACGCACATACTACCTACCACGTTTGGTTTGGTTCTTCATGTAATAGAAAGGTTGCCTTGTCTCTCTGAATAATGTGTCATGGGTTGTGACAGAGTGTTAAGTACACACGTGGACAAAATTGTTGGTACCCTTCATTTAATGAAAGAAAAACCCACATGGTCACTGAAATAACTTGAAAATAACAAAAGTAATAATAAATAAAAATTTACTGAAAATCAGCTAATGAAAATCAGACATTGATTTTAAATTTTGGTTAAGCAGAAATATTTTAAAAAACAAAATAATGAAACTGGCCAGGACAAAAATGATGGTACCCCTACAAAGGATTAAAAATGGTGTGACCATAGGGACATGTTAAACTAAGGTGTGCCCTGTAATTATCATCACAGGTGTCTCCAAGCTTGTAATCAGTCAGTCTGCCTATTTAAAGGCTGAAAAGTGGTCACTGTGCTGTTTGGTATCATGGTGTGTACCACACTGAACATGGACCACAGAAAGCTTAGGAGAGAGCTGTCTCAGGAGATTAGAAATACAATTATAGATAAGCATGTCAAAGGTAAAGGCTATAAAGACCATCTCCAAGCAGCTTGATGTTCCCGTGACTACAGCTGCACATATTATTCAGAAGTTTAAGGTCCACAGGACTGTAGCCAACCTCCCTGGATGTGGCTGCAGGAGGAAAACTGATGACAAACTGAAGAGACGGAGAATACGAATGGAAACCAAAGAGCCCAGAACAACTTCCAAAGAGATTAGAGGAGAACTCCAAGGTCAAGTTACATCAGAGTCAGATCACACCATCTGTCACTGTTTGAGCCACAGTGGACTAAATGGAGGACATCACTGTTGAAAGCAAATCACAAAAAAGTGAGACTGGAATTTGCCAAAATGCATATTGACAAGCCACAGAGCTTCTGGGAGAATGTCCTTTGGACAGATGAGACAAAACTGGAGCTTTTTGTTAATCACATCAGCTCTATGTTCACAGACACAAAAATGAATCATACAAAGAAAAGAGCACTGTACCTACTGTGAAACATGGAGGAGGCTAAGTTATGTTCTGGGGCTGCTTTGCTGCATCTGACACAGGGTGTCTTGAATCTGTGCAGGTACAATGAAATCTCAAGACTATCAAGGCATTCTGCAGTGAAATGTGCTGCCCAGTGTCAGAAAGCTTGGTCTTAGTCACAGGTCATGGGTCCTCCAACAGGATAATGAGTCAAAACACAGAGCTAAAAACACCCAAGAATGGCTCAGAACAAAACACTGGACTATTCTGAAGTGGCCTTCTATGATCCCTGATCTAAATCCTGTTGAACATTTGTGGAAGGAGCTGAAACATGCAGTCTGGAGAAGACACCCTCCAAACCTGAGACAGCTGGAGCAGTTTGCTCATGAAGAGTGGGCCAAAATACCTGTGGACAGGTGCAGAGGTCTCACTAAGAGTTACAGAAATCACCTGATTACAGTGATTGACTCAAAAGGTTGTGCAACAACACATTAAGTTAAGGGTACCATCATTTTTGTCCAGGCCAGTTTCATTAGTTTGTTTTTTAAAATAATTCTCTTGGACTATAATTCAAAAGCAAAGTCTGATTTTCATTAGTTGATTTTCAGTAATTTTTTATTTATTATTGCTTTTGTCAGTTTCAGCTTATTTCAGTGACCATGTGGGCTTTTCTCTCTTTAATGGAAGGGTACCAGTAATTTTGTCCACGTCTGTATTTGACCCCCTTTAATGAGAACAGCTTCGAGACTTAAAGTGAGAACAAATAACCTTTTCAATCCCAAAATGGGGATGGTGTGGCTGACACTAGAGTTGTCATGATACAGTCTTAAAACCTTGGTACAATAGTAGTAAAAGTCAGACAATACTAGTGTCTGTTTTGATACCACAGCAACAAATCCAGAAGTTCTGTCCACACTCAGTATGAGGTAATTATTTTTGTGTTAAGTCACCAAAAACTGCAGGCAAACTCCTGTATCCTGCTCAGATCGCACAAAGACCATAAGAACACTGCCAATGATTTCTTTCCACATAAACTCTGCAGGAGTTTACTTACGGTTTTTGGATTGTAATGCTTCCACTATGAACTTCTCTAATGACATATTTTTCTGTGCTTAAGAAATTTCTCAGTTCTATTGATCATTAACGTAACAGTAATTGAATTGTCTCAGACATGGGATCAAAAGCGTTGTAGAACTGAAAACTTGGCAAGCTTTTCTGACACATTTATTTGTTTTGCAAGCAATACTGAGGCTCTAGTGAAGAGGCTCTCAACTGGTAGATGAGGACCACAGCATATTTAAATGAATAGCAGATGTGTATTTGGAAGAAAAACTAGCAAAACTGTATGACGCAGATTAACCCTAAGCACACTAACATTCATGCCTTTCCTTAGTTTTTTTTCTGCCAAGGAGTTTGTGCTTTTGCTGGCGTTTGTAAGTTTATTTGTCTGTTAACTAAAAATGAATGGACTTTGAAGACATTTTTCAGGAGATGTTGGCCATGACAAGAGGGAGGTGTGATTAGATTTCGGTGGTGGTTGAATTCTGGAGGCAGATCCAGGATATTCTGAATGATTAAAGATGGGGCAGTTTTCCATATTTTTGAAAATATCACTTACTCAACAGTGTAGGAAATATCTTGGCAGAGGATTGGGCTTTCACAGCACATCTTGTTCTGTTTCGTAATAGTAACCAGTTGTTTTAGTTGTTCTCTCAAGATTTGATTTACGAACAGTGCCATGCAAAAGATTTAGGCAGATATGAAAAAGGTTTGTAAAGCAAGAACTCTTTCACAAATTGAAGTATCAACAGTTTATTTTTATCAACTGACAACTGCAAAGCAAATGTGCATAAGGCAGTCTAAATCAAATTAATATTTTGCATAAAAAACAATTGTTGCTTTCTCTGTTCACTCACTTTGCATTTTTAAAGTTGATAAAAATAAACACAATTTATAACTTTGAAGCATTTTTCATTTACAGCATTTTTTTTTCACATCCACCTTAAAGATTTTGGACATTGTTATCTGAATATCTGGGAAAAGCAAAGTTGTTTTTTTCCTGATTATTATTTTTATGAGATTGTCAGAAAACAACCAAAATCTAGGTGTTAGTGGGTCCAAGAGCAATTCCAGTTGAGTACCATTGCCCTGGTGCAACATCTCGTGATGATCAATGTCTTGTATAAAACCTTAGAGTAAATAACAAAGTCATAATAGAGAAAAGACAAACACCACATCAAATCAAAGTGTGTATTTTTCCACTACAAAACCCAAATCCATCAAAACCTAACAGATAACTTCAGTGTCAGCATGTTCCAGCCTTTTGTCACAAACACGCAAAACACTTGTTGCCTTCAACAGGCAGGGCATTACTACTGGTCCACAGTGTTTAGATAGTAACTGTTTACATCACATTTTATTTAAATCAACATGCTGAAACGTTGATACACAAATGCAGGCTGTATTATGGAATAATTAGCCAGGTGCTGAAATTATTCCAGCTGCTAGCTAAAAGCAAATTCACCAAAGTGTCTTAACTTTTTTGTTCTTAATGCTTTAGTATTTTTGCTTTGTTGTAGATTTTTGTAATGGTGAACAAGTTGAACAAGAGTATTTCTTATTTTGGGATCATTTTGGCTCATTAACATAATGTTTAATAAGCTATACTTGATGAAACCACAGGCACATTAAACTTTAGATGAAGCTGTTTACTATCTATGACGGGTTATCAGCAGGCCAAAAACATGCTGTGTGTGACCTCCGTGAGCGTTTGTACAAGTTCTCTATAACCCTAACCCAAAGCTCTGACCCTTGACTCCTGTAAGCTCTTGAGCTGTCCTCCCGTCCCTCCTCTTTGTCCTTCTGTTTGTCTAACTGAACACGCCTCAGTGGCAGTTACACTGTTATTAAAAGAGTAAAGACCCATTTTCACACTTGTACTCCCTCACATGTTCATGTTTTGGAAATGTAAATGCAGCACTGGTTGCAAGAGCACAAATACCATCGTCAGTTAAACCAGCCATGAAGAGGACTTTTATTTGGTCTCACAAGTTCATGTTACGTCTAGCTGAGCAGGACTCAATGCTCTGGACCCTGTGTTGAGTTCCTGTGTGAAAACTATTTAATTAATTCTGACGACTGATTCACACAGCACATCTGAGCAATGCATACATAAATATATATCTATGTATATATATATATATATATATATATATATATATATATATATATATATATATATATATATATATATATATATATATATATATATATATATATAAAAAATATAAATCTTGTAGGTTTCCTGCTAAAAAAAAGACAACAAAAAACCCAAAATGAATATATTCATGCATTAATCATACTAGTATTCAATATTGTATGTATGATCAACTTGTTTAATTTTCATCAAAAATCTATGTAGTTCTTCATTATTAAAGACCTCATGTCTTTGGTGTCTATTAAGCAAGGATTTGACTTGATGTAAGTTGAATATAAAAAATGAAAACATTTCTCTCTGTAGAGGATCAGATTAGGGCTGAACGATATGGACAAAATGTCACATCTCAACATTCATGCCAGATATTTCAATATGGATACGATACGATATGACTACGGGTTCGGTGAAAGCCAAGCATTTTTCAGAAAAATAAAAACATCATAATACAAAAGACTGTGGAAAGTGCAGTTTTATTTATGAGAAATCTATATTGTTTATATTGTTGCTTTTTCAATATTAATACCTTGAATGTTCATATCTCGATATAGATATGATAACAATGTATTGTTCAGTCTTAGATCAGATGCAGCTCTTTTACTCTCCTCTTTGGATACACTTGGATCTGAGGGAGCTGAGAGGCTAGGATAATGAGCTCGGCACTGATTGGCTGCCCAAACAATGCCTGATGGAAGGAAGAAGCAGGGGTTACATGCTGTAGAGTGAACTTTCAAATAGTCATGACATCTGCCTTTAACAAGCAGAAAACACATGTAGGGGGAGTATAGCCATTGCATGATAAACTCCAGGAAGTAAAAATCTGAGAACTTTTAGGAGCTTTTTTTTTTGTTAACCTGGAATAGGGCATTTGCCCTTGAACTGAGGGTTTAATGAAACGTAATCATACAAGTGATATAAACAATTGCAATTATGACAATACAATGAAAGTTAAATTAGCAATAGCAAGTTCATGTCAGTTCAAATTATCCATTATTGTGTTTGACACTAACATACAGATATACCCCTGCTTTAATGTTTGCTGATAATGATTGACAAGTTGTATAGTGCTTAACAAATTTATAAGACCACCTGTCATGAAAATGAGAAAACATAAATATTGCAAAAAATCTTTCAAAAACTTGTTTAACACCAAATTATAATTGTTTACTGTTACCAATTTGAACAGGAATGAAGAATTTTTATATTCTATCATCTCTTTATAACCAAAGTCAAGCTGACTCACTGAGAGAAGTCTCATATTAGTAAAGCATTCAACCGCTAAAACAGATTTTTCTATTCAGGAATGTAAGTAAATTGAATGTTAACTGAATCAATACTTTTTTTCTTTAAACAGTTCATTGGAAAATTCATGGATAATAATAACTATGTATCATGTTTTCAAATTCAGATTCTGTTGGTAGAGTAAAAGAAATTATCAAAATGATCGTAGAGTTTATCATTCAAGTTAAAGTTATTTGATGCAAAATAGAGCAGATGTAATGTAAGGCCAGAGAAATACTTTAGCCTTATCCTTACATTAGAAGCCCAATTCACATGCCTTTTCGCAAAACCACCACTCCATTATATTATCATCTTGAGACATTCACATTAATTCTGGGAGGCTGTAATAGCTCATGCCTGCACGTACACACAATGGCAGAGAAACACACTCAAGGTGCTGCTGTGTCTCTCTGTCTAGTATCACACCTCTGTTACTACCTCTAAAGACAAAAGCTAAGAGGGGATCATCTAGTTTCCTCTATTCCATCTTGGCCATGTTCATGGTGGAGACAAAGCGCAAATACTACGGCTACAAATGAGTTTGGATTTGCCTGATATGGAGGACTCTCATTAGCGTATTTCCATGTACTGCATGTTACGAGAGGATGCCACTAGAGGGCATGGAAGAGAGCTCAGGCTGTATAGAACTAACTGTTGTATGAGTAGGAAACTACAAATATGTCGACAGTAACCACAATTCTCGGATAACCAACAAAGTAAATATTAGATTAGCTCATTTTAGTTATACTCATACAGCATATGGCACTGTATTAGTTCTTAAGGAAGATTAAGGCTGATGATTTAAACCCACACAGGGGGCATATGACCAGCACCATGCCATTGCTTAGGTAACAGCAATTCACCTACAGCCTGATGAATGGTCCAACAAATGCATCTCCTTGCAGCAGTTATGGCCATGTTAGCAGAGCAATAAGGAATAGCAGAGGCAAAGTCAGATATCTCATATAACATTCATAAAACTTTGTTCAAACCAAAGGTTTTAGGGTCGAAGGTGTCTTTTGGGTAACAGACCAGGGTATCAACTCTATAGTACTTTTCCAGCACAACAAATAATCCCTCATATCAGGATTATGATTTCACCTCAATCACCTACAGTACATATGAAAGGAAACCGAGAATCCCTGTTTGCATAAATATAATCAATTTCCTATCTTGTAAACTACTTATGCAATTCTCAGATGTTTTATCACTAAGGTCAGACAGACAGGGCTGGGTGCTGGAGCTCAGGTGTGCTGTGTAAACATCAAAGATGTTACAAATTTCTTTTTATTCTTCCAAAGTGACCTCAAAGAAAACACCTAAAACAAGCAAAAACACAGGCTTGGTACTATTTTATTGTCACTCATCTCATCTGAACATACCGACTCTTGTGTCTTGCATAGAAATTACAAAAACGGAGGAGTGATAATGCGTCGAATTTTCCAATGTTTTTCATGTTTATTTTACTTTTGTCTTTTACTTATTTTATAACAAATAGAGGGGAGCATTATTCAGCCACATAGATTTACTTCCTCAGGCTGAACAGAAGTTTTATCTTTCATTGCTGCTTGAATTTCTAGTATATAAATGGTGCCTTAAACACTACTGCTGAGACTAACTAACCTTTAAGATTCAGAGAATTTCTTTAGATATCTTTATTGAGAATTTTTTTTATATAAAAAATTTCTCTCTGTCTTTATATGTGACTTTTTTGTAAATGGTACTGAATAATAAAATACTGTATGGGGGAATCTACTTTGTTCATTTGCACTGATTTATATGTGAATATATGTGATTGAGTGAATGATGAAAAAGTGGTTGGCGATTAGGGCTGGGCAATTAATTGAAAAATAATCGAAATCGACATTTAGACCCTATAATGTAAGTCAGGGGTGTCCAAACTTTTTACATCGAGGGCCACATGAAGAGGAATAAATGGACAACTGAGCCACTTTCTACGCCTCATTTTTAGTGTATTGAAGTTAAAATTTTAAGGTTTATGGGTGGGTTATCACCTGTCGAGAGGCCTTTGTTACCCCGGGCTATTACTAGATTCAAACCAATACGGGAGAGACCTTTTGAGCAGCAGAGATGGGAGACACTGACTTCTTAGCTTCACTTTCAGACAATAAACAAGAGTAAACTGCAAGAATGTTGGTGCTTGAAGATGAATATTGCAATATACTTTGTAAATGAGACCTTGTGGCAAAGTAAATACAGCAGGAAATGTGCATGATTGATGGTATTTGCTGCTGTAATTAAAATATTTTGATTCCTCAACTGTTTCGGGGGCCGATTCAAAATGGGCAGCGGGCCACATTTGGCACCCGGGCCACAGTTTGGACACCCCTGATCTAAGTAATTTTACTCATGAGGATTATTTTGATTATTTTTTCTGTGTAAGTCACATGACCGCACCTCCTCCATATAGTCTATGTTCAGTTTTGCCAAGAGCAAAGAACACGCTGCCAACATGGAGGAGACAAGTGCCAATCTATCAGAGGACCTAGTAGCCAAGAAAAATACTGTCTCCATTGTTTGGGCACATTTTGGATTCTGTGCAGTGGACATCGAGCAGAAAGAAGTTTAGTGTTAATACTGCAACTGAAGATTGTGTCGGTGACCATCAGTATCACCACTAATGTGTTCCAGCATAGCATAAAATAATCATTCATTAGTCATAATCCAGGTAAGACCTTCAAGTAACTGTGATATTTAGATTAGGTAATATCGCCCAACCCTATTGGTGATTCCATAGCTTGAGAACTTGACCAGAAAAATCTGCATGCCAAGGGATTATAAAGTAGATTCTGACCTTTAAAAATATCTTCTCTGTCTCATAAGACAGACATTATTCTCAATTAAATCAACTCTAAAATAAAGTGTGAAACAAGTGAAGATGTGAAGTGAAGATCAACATTGTAATAATAATCACCTGCAAACCTCTGATGTGATGGTCTGTGGAGTGGCAGAATGTTCAGGCACAGTCTCTGTCAACATGAGGCGTCTGTAATCATTAAACTAGAGGTAGCAACCCCAAACTCACATCTACAAAATACATGATTAGGCATAATGTTATGACCACATGCCACCCTGACTAGTCTTAGCAGTACAGCCCCAAATGCAAAGAAACTGTGTTCAGAATCAGAATCAGACTTTATTGTCATTGCACAAGTCACAAGTAAAGAGCAACGTATTTTTTTGTGACAGTTCAACCCATCCAAGAACATACAAAAGACAGTTAAGTATACAGGGGGGACAGGAACAGGAAGACTGTCAAATTCTACTTCCAACTGAGCTCTTAAGAGGAGCAGTGTGGGATTAGTTAAAAAAAAAAACCCTAAGCACATAAGCAACAAAAAAGACGTTACAACAAAACTCAGAGACAAGTAACATATGATGGGGGCAGGGTCGGGGAGGAGGGTTTTGAGCTTCTGTATGCAAAACATCCAAGTAGAGTGGGGAGCTAACAGCCTACGAAGGCCAGTACAGGGGAGCCAATAAAAATAAGAGATTGTTTGGGGTCAGGCCGACTGTAATTTTCCACCTGTCTTTGGTCTCTCTCTTTTCCTGATGGCGTTTTCTAAATATTCAAATCTGTGTGACCCATTCAGCCGAGCTGTCAGCTTCTCCATGGTGTTATCCAACTTCCGAACAAGTTCAAGAATTGCATCCTGCTTACAATTAAGCTCACATCTGAGTGTTGACAACCCTGCACATTCATTCAGTCATGACGGGCAGCTTCTCAGTTGCCAAAAGTGCTGCCAGCATCTTCCGAACTTTGTGATAGATCAGGAAACTTCAAACTCCAAACAGCAAGATACATGTTATCATAAATCCAATTATGTAAGCAACTTGAGCAGCGGACATCCGTATAATGGTAGCACACAGGGCATGTATAGCACCGCTCCTAAAACTGCATTTATCGTCCAAAAACTCGTTAGTTTTACCAATATTCCATCATGGTTCGCTCGGGCTACTCCTCCACGACAGTCCAGTGTCGCTCCACCCATGTTTTTGTGACTGTGCTGACCTCTGAACTGAAAACTTTCTTTACGGCTGCCACGCCTGCGCAGTACAGCTCATTGTTTCAGGGGCGACCGCCAGCTACTCAACAACTTTCTTCTTCCAGTTTTGTGCAAAATGGACGAATATCTATTGGATGAATATGATGGGTGTCCTTACAGTTTCAAGCCAGAGTTTACAGATGAGGAGCTCATAGAAAGGAGGACATGGAGGCAAAGAGAAGAACAGCTGGCCAGAGAGCAGTTTTCAGCACAGTCACGAAAACAAGGGTGGAGCGACACTGGACTGTCGTGGAGGAGTAGCCCGAGCGGACCATGATGAAATATTGGTGAAACTAACGAGTTTTTGGACGATTAATGCAGTTTTAGGAGCGGTGCTATACATACGCTATTAGCTACCATTATACGGATGTCCGCCGCTCGATTTTGGATCTTAATATCTCCTGAAGCACTGTTTGGATCAGGAAAGCCTTCTGGGTGAGTATATTGTTCTACTTGATTCTATAAACAATGTGAAAGCTGTAGAAACCAAACTTATCCTTTAACATGATCTAAAAAAGATGGAGTACCTTATTGCAAGGAGGATGAGGAGGAGATACCGGGAGAGGATATATCACCAAAGGTTGCTGTTTGGAGATGACCAACCAGGAATGCAGGTGGATCACAAGCACGGTAAATGGATCTGCCTGCTGCTGTGTTAAAATGCATTTGTCACTTCATTTTGCACTCCTATTCATGACACAGGAACAGATTACATTTGTCCCGCAAGGTGGTCAACACTGTGACGCGCATCATGCCCTCCGATATGCAGCCTGATGGCCCCTGCACCTTACCAGTTGCTGTCAATGTGACAGCGGCTCTGACTGTCTTCACCACCAGGTCTCTCCAGCACACTGTCACCACAGTGGCAGGGATCAGTCAGACTGATCAGTCCCTGTGTCTCACCTGCAGTGCATTTAAAGGCAGGGAGAGGCTTTCACTTGATTGTCGAAGATTACACCTGGCTGTGCTAAACCCACTCACGCCTTCTCTCCTCCTTTGTGCCAGAGGAAGGGATGGAGGCTTAGGTGTACGAAAATTGCAAAATGCCTTGGACACACATCCAGTTGGCGCAGCGCAGGAATGGCGCAGTGGCAGGTGCACCACATCTGTTCTACAGAATTAGAGCCCGAAGACTTTATTTCTGGGTAATATGTTGGTTTTCCTCTTAAAAAACAGATTTAAAATTAACTTTACAAAACAAGCCAAACTCTGCTGTTATCCATGTTGTGTGTAATGCTTTAATTTATCACTGGTAGTATGCAGAATCATGACAGGGGGGCAGCCCTTCAAGTCAAATAGTAACCTAATGATTGAGCATCTCTTCCATAAGTACCTGTGATAACACTGTCTTTGAAAATTTAGAACCTTATACTACTGAAAACTCACAAAGTTATACAGTGCTTGTACAACCATAGCACTAGTAACAGGTTATTGCCCAACACTTTTGTATCAGTCAACAATACGATAAAGCCCTTTTTGCAGTTGTTACACTGCTATTAACTTTTGTCTGTGTTACTAAATACTATTGGTCTTGAAATGTTGAAAAAGAAACATGATTCTTGTATGTTAAAAAATCAACAAACCTTTATTGAAAAAAAATGGAATAAAAATGATCAGTACTTGTTCAATTTGCTACATTAGTTCTCATGATTTTGATATCTTCTACTGGCCGATCCTGAGTGCTGGTCTCGACCATCCCAATCCTGTTCAGCACTCCCATCCCCTGATAAACTCGTCCAAAAATAGTGTGCTTCCCATCTAACCACTGCGTGGGTGCCAGTGTGAGGAAGAACTGGCTTCCGTTTGTGTCAGCTCCTGCATTGGCCATCGCAAGAATACCAGCACCTAAGTGATACACAAATGGCAAAATTAAATTTTGGGTTATTTGTAGGGTTTCTGTGCATAATGTAACAAAAAGTCTGGTCTAGATCTGGGCCTTTTTAAACAGTCCTTGTAACGGAGCATGCGTCTCTTTATTTTTGTTATTGCCTCTGTCAAGGATGTTACGTTTTTAGGGTCTGTCTGTCTGTCTGTCAGCAAGATGAAGCAAAAACTACTGGATGGATTGACATGAACATTTTACCAGAGGTGTGGTTTGGTCCAAGGAACAAGCCATAACATTTCGGTCCTGATCTGATCCAGATTGACATCACAAAAAACACTGACGTTTTAAATGGCAAATCCATTTCATTTAGGTCATTATGGGGAAACGTAGTTTAGTTTATTTACAAACTGACATCAACATTTTCAAGCCTATGTCACTACAATTCCCAGCTTCCCTTGCAATGTCAGCAGAGGAGTTCTTCTAACTAACAGCTAACAATAGCCTGGTAGATTGGCACATTTTTTCCGACTTTATTCAGCACATGGACAGACATGAGTGGAGACTCGGCTGTCCATGTGGAGTAGGAAAGCTACTGTCATAACTGAGCTGCTTGGCAGAGGTCTGCACTCTCTGAGTGCTTTTCTAGTTTCTGCATGTTTCAGCACTATAGGCAAAAAAATGTTTTGTTTCAGAAAATAATTATTTCTTTGTCTACTTCTTGTCTTTAACGTGCATCACAGGTGCCCCTCAGTTAACTTCAGTGTGACCTGCAGCAGCTTTGATGAAGAGCACGATGCCACTGCATCTTTGCAGTGAGCTTACCTGTGATATCATTTTTAACATTTTATGCAGCTAATCTACCCAATGTCTACCTGAGGTTGGAAAGGCAAACTTTTAAAGCAGAGGCCAGTTGGTGATAAAGCTTTGTAAAAGACTAGAGAAAAAGGGAGATGATTATTTGTAAGTGGGGTGATTCGTACGCAGATATCAGTTTGATTTTTATTACCATGTCTGCAGTGTGTGACGTGATAGCCGTCAGTCTCTATCCCCTCACTCTCTCATTCAGTAACAACATTTTTTAGGCATGTGTGAGTTACTTTGTTATATATTTATCCAAAATTGTTTTAAAGACATCATGATTGTATGAAACTAACATATTAACAGTTATAAATTGAGATGAGCTTCAAAAACACTGCTGAGGTTTTAAAAAGAAAAAACATCATAAGACTAACTCATGGGGCGTCGGTAGCGCAGTTGGACAGTGCACTTTGTCAGTGATCGGGAGGTTGCAGGTTCAAGCCCAGCTCCGGGAGACACATGGTGATGTGTCCTTGAGCAGGACCCAAACTTGCTCCCACTGATGCATCAGTGGCGTGTAAATGGGCACAAAAGAGCGTGAAGGTGTTAAGAATACTGATGGATAACTAACATAGAAACACGGAACTATCAGCGAGTGAATGTGTGCGCCAATGGGTGTGAATGGGTAAGTGTGACCTGCGGTGTAAAGCAGCTTTGAGTAGTCAAAGGTTAGAAAAGTGCTATTTAAGTTGAAGTCCATTTACCATTATTTTAAGAATTGTGCATAAAAAGTTATGTTTCTTGCACTGAACCCTTTTAGAAATGTGATTTAATATGTAGTACTTTGATTTGAGTGCTTTTGTTTCCTTTATAGTTTTAGTCTCCACACTCTTTTAATGTCATCCTGATTTTTTAACCTTAGTATTTACTTTGTATCGTTTATGTCATTTTACAGCTTTCACATTCTTTTGATAGCTTTAGTTTTGTTGTTTTTAGTGTTTATATCTTTTTGGGGGGTTTTCCTATCTCATTGTATGACTTTTACCTCCTTTTTTGTTATTGTATCTCTTCTTATTTTGTTTATTTCTTTTATTGGTTATGGAGTGCAGGATATTCTTTTTCAATTAGTCCTTTATAAACTGACATTCTAGTGTTCAACTGTATTGAATCTTTTTAATTCTCTGTGATTACCTGTGAATTTCAACTCTGGATTCAGCTCATCTTCAAACTGTTTGCCAAATATGGAAGCACCACCACGACCTAAGGAGAAGCAAACACAGGTTAACAACACGTTTAATTACAGAAGAGCGAAGGTAACAAAAACTAAGAGGATTTGGACAATGCCATGAGACAGGCGTTAAACAACCAGATTCTCAAGACCACAAGTGCTGGCTGTTGGCTGTTGGCTTGACAACATCAACAACTTTTTCATTTTTTTGGACCATCAAGTATCTATCTGCTTACATTTTACATTTAAAAGCAGCACAATAAAAGACAGCAAAATGCTTTTTACTGAAAAGGGATGCTTAATGTCATTACCATTCTGAAAATAGGGAAGAAATTGATGTTATATTACTAATATCAATGCCAATATCAACTCTATATCAATCCTTGTGTAATTGATTGCCTCATCATTTATTTTGCATTCTCTAAATATTTATACTTGATTCTCTACTTGAATGGTTTTTGATTTCCATCCGTTATTACAATCTATATCAAAAACATTGAAGACCACCTGGCTGCAGCCTAACATCTGCATAGTAGGCACTTAAACGTTTTCCCCTTTTTCATTCTTATATCTACTCCTTCTGAACATTTTAGAACTAAAGAAGCAGAGAAATATCTTCAAGAAACACAAGTCCAGAAGCCAGCTTAAAAGATGTCCCACATAACCATAACCTGGATGACTTAGAACTTACACAAATA
Organism: Scarus forsteni; assembly: GCA_036419115.1. Lineage (NCBI taxonomy): Eukaryota > Metazoa > Chordata > Actinopteri > Labriformes > Labridae > Scarus > Scarus forsteni. Next base: position 31,102,251 of record JAZDUH010000152.1, read on the forward strand.
TGAAGCATCTTTCATTCTATATGTAATAGAGGACAATATTTAAGAGGAACCCAATGTGCAGGACCTGTTTGTCTTAGTTTGGATCAAACTGAATCATGCATGCCATTTACCAACCTGTTCCTGTGGGGTCCCCTCCCTGCACCATAAAGTCCTTTATTATACGGTGAAACTTTGTGTTGGTGTAATAACCTCTTCTGGCAAGCTCTGCAAAGTTCTTGCAGGTTTTTGGAGCATGATTCCAGTACAACTCCACCACAATAGTCCCCATCCTGAAATACATTGGAAATGTTAGTAGCTAGCTTTAAAATAGCTAATCTTTGAAAGTGACAGTTAAAAAATATGTGGCACCTTGCTTTATCAAGTCTGTACAATGAAGAAAGTTAACAGTTCAGAATGCTGTAGACATGGTGGACATCTACCAAAGGATGTAAGGAGTGCATAAATACACAGGTAGATGTACTGTGACTTTAGCAAGCCTTTTTCTCTTTTTGAAATGATATTTTTCTCTTAAAAGACTTTTATAATATTTTTATCTCAGTAAGATCCAACAATATTGTATGCATAAAAAACTGTTTATTATCAGTTTTTTGTTTATAAATCACAGTCTCTGCAACATTTTTAATCCTTGTCTGTCCCAGGGACAGAAATAATGGCAATACAATTTTACAGAGGAAAAGAGTCAAACACATGAATGTCTGCTGTCAAACAGAGGCTGAACTACAATGCAAAACACAAACACAAAATTGCTGAAAATTATTCATAATTAAAATATAAATCAATCAATTAGTCAAACTTTATTTGTATAGCACTTTTCATACAAAATTTTGTAGCACTAAGTGCTTCAAGTAGTAATGAAGAAACAAAATAAATGAAAATAAATACAAAAGTACAATATCACAATGTTGTACTTATAATAATATAACATTGCACTGAAAAGTGTTACATTATGTTGGTGTATCGTTTTTTTTAAAAACCCCTACGATCAGGGCACATTGTTAATATGCCAATTTTGTTTTCTGATTGTAATTTGTTCAATACAGCATGCAGTGCCGAGTCCTAAAGTTAACAAGTTGTAAGTTTACTGATTTTCTTCAAATCTCCTTTTCTAAGGAAAACTGCTACACTGTATTCATTTTATAATTTAAGATGAAAGTTACACTATTGTACTGAAACAAATAATGATCGTGTTGTTTTTGCAGGGCACAGCAAAGTGCACATTATATACTGAGCACAGTCTTATTTAGATATTGATGTTTTTTTAAAAAGGTTTGAGAGAGTTACATGAATACACGTAGTTTTTACCACTGCGGACAATATATTGATCCAATACCATCTTTAGTTTTAAACATCTCATTTTACCTCCTTGTAAATTATCAAAGCTCAAAGTAAACTGTGTTACTGTCCTGAGCATTATATAATTACAGAACAACGTTGATGAATAGTAAATACACGAGGGGTTGATGACAAAAAACAGCAAGTTGATAAAGAACCACAAGAAATCATCTACACGCGCGTCTTATTATAGTATTATTATCAGTAATATTAGGATTTGTATCCTCCTCGACTAATTCTTACTATTGTTGTCATGGTGCCTTTGAGTTTTCCGTTAAGCTAACGTGACAAAAAGACAGATGGGGCAAGCACGGCTAACAGTGTTAGCATCCAGGTGTTGTAATTCACACTTACGTGGTATCTAAAGCCACAGTTGGCGGCTGCCATGTGTCTGGAGGTATCCCTGACATGGTCCCTCCAACGAGCAATCCTCAAATACTTGAAAAAAATCTAATTCAATCCGAGAGAGTGAGGTTTGATAGCTAAACGTGTTCATTCATTTCATTTCCATGGCAGTTCTTCTTCGGTGGTTGCCGCTCATTTCCTTCTGTCGGGAAGGAGGGTAAACGCACATGTCTGCCCCCTGCTGCACAGAAGGAGCCTCCTCCTGCAGGACAGTGCAGCTCTGCATATTGCTTATTTGAAAACACTTCTAGGAAAGACTCGGTGTGGCATAAGAGTCCAACATGACCCTGGAGAGATTTTGTAAAGAGTAAAATAAACATTTTAGTTTAGAGGTGGTGCATTGTGTGGTATAGCTGTGAATAATGCGAGTTAACAGGACAACAACATTTTAACAAGAGGCTAAATACGGCTTAATGTTGAACAAAACTTTCATGGCTCACCAAGTGACTTTGAGAATGACATTTATTACATTAGTTTCAAAACTAATAAATGTCAGGGATTAATGGGTTGTACATCGAAGCAAAATGTGAGAAAGTCATTAAATTTCCTCTCTGACTTGACAACATGAGTGACAGGAAAAGATTTAAGGCACTGATTAGCAAGTTACAGCCCTTTGGCAGTGGTAGATACAGAGAATATCTGGATGGGTCTTTTTTAACATTTCTTTTTTAGATTTAAGTCTTTTTCCAAAGAAAAAAATCACAACATTTTCGTTATTATGTTGTTCTTTACATATCCCTTTGCTAATTGTGATATCAACATGTAATACAACAGTTTATGCACTCTCTAAATAAGCTGTTGCAATTTTACTTTGAATGCAAGAATAGTTAAACCAGCTTGCTTCAAATGCTGAAATATTTTTCTTTTATTATGTAAAATAACTTAGTTTCTTTTTAAATAGAGGAGGATTTTCACACAATTTATCTCTTTAATTGGCTGCCTAGAATTTCATCAGGAAAAAAAATAGTATAAAATTAAATATGTTTTTTTTTTCATGTAATCATGATCACATGATTGGGTGGGCCACCTGTCTGTTTGGCCCACCCAGATCTGCCCCTGCCCTGGGGTCACATGAGCACTCCCCCACCCTTCCCTTTTGCAGTCTAACAGTCAACTTAAAGTATTTTTAAAACTTGCATTCATAAAAAAAAACAACATAATCTGCCTTGCAATAATCAAATTAAGCAATTAAGAAAGTATAACTATTATTACCTTTATACCCACGGAAAAGAAAGTTATGCTTTTGCTGTTATAACAGCAAAATTTCACATATATGTGAAATTTTCAGGGTATGTTGGTCATGGCACAAAGAAGAAGGGATGACTGTGGTGGTGTTTCAGACCCAGGTGAAGATCTAGTTTTTTTAAAGGACTTCTTAAAATTGCGAGAGAGTGCAATTTTTCCACATTTTGACTAATAACTTGGATAACACATTTTGATGACATTTAAAGCGAATATTGGTCTTGTCACTAGGGAGAAGTTATTACATTTTTTGTACTCAAATTCTGCATTTAGAGCCAGTAATTAGTAGTTGTTAATAGTGGGTGATAGGGCAGTTTAAAAGCTTGCAATTGGAGCACTTCTAGTTTAGTTCTGTTTAAATGTATTTATAAAACAGAAATAAAATGTTGGTTTGAAAATTGCATTAGAAAATGGCTGATGAGACTGAATTTTGTGTTAAGTCCATTTAATTTGCAATCACTGCTTGTATTTGCATTTTGTGTACACTTGTGTAGTATCGATCTGTCTTTCATGTCGTAATAATAAACAGTTAAATATATTTGACACTGGGAAACTACTTGACGACCCCGCTCTGCAGTCCCGTTAGTAATGTGTGAACGAACAGCTGCAGTTCCTCTTGCATCCTACGGGGGGCAGCCACGCTCGAACAGTCACCAAGCGTGCCGTGACGTACAAGAGAAAAAGACCGTCTTCTTTCCTGAACTGTCCCGTGCTTCACTGAAGAGCTTCTTCCTGTCCTCAGAGGTGCCCTGACTGCTCTCGTAACAAGGTAAAAACACATTTTATTCTGCTGTCTCCATCTAGAATAAATCTCTTTGCTTTCCCCTCGGGTTTTGGCTGTCAATAAACCGTGTGTCTTTTCTACGTGTGCCGTGAATCTCAACTGTCATTCACAGTTAGCGAAGTTAGCTAATGTTAAACCAAACCAGTACGTCAGAATCAGTGCTGCTGGAGGTATTGCCATTATCATTATTATTAATTTTGTGAGTTTTATCATAGAGATCTAGATCCTACCAGTGATGTGAATGTGTTCTGGTAGTTTAAAGTAGCAAAATCTCAGATGAGCTCTTATTTAACATTACTTTTATTGCAAGGTCATCAGAAATGCCCCAAAGCATCTTTTCCTTTAGTGGCTGTCAGCCATATTGAGAACTGTCTTCTCAGAGAAGAACACTTCTGAAATGCTTTATTTGTATTTTTCTTCATTAAATGTACTCACGGCATAGTCAAAACATTGTTTTCATTGAAAACAGAAATTACTGAGTAGATATTTATTAAACTTAATTTGTTGTAATAACGGTCAAAACAAGGTCTAAATCTTTCAACGGTGGAAGGAGTGCAAGAAATCAATCTACTCAAACTGAGATAAAGTGCCTCACATATATGTAATTTAAATAAAAGTTTATGAAAGAAAGTCTATCATCTTTTTGCGATTGATAGGGATTAGTTTGGCCTTTTAATATCACCTTAATTGACCAATTAACCTATTTATAGTTTAACAAAATGATTACAGGAATTCTGTATTGCTCTTTGTCTAACATGCTGCTCAGCCTGAAGAATCAGTCCCCTGTCAGCCTTCTGATTTAGCTGACAGGAAAAGTGGAGGGATTATTGTAGGCATCATGCCATGTGGTGACTAGCTATGGGAATTTGCTGCAGTACTTAAAAAACCTAATTCCTCTGTCATTAAACTGCAGTACCTGGAGTTTTACACAGTTGCAAGCTTAACCTTAACCTTGCGTTGACTTACGCAGAAATTGTTTTATCCTTTGCCTTGTGAGTAATCAGATGAGAAAGTCAAATCCAATTAGGACTGTAGCATGCCGGATGGCAATCCTAAGCTTGTAGCAGGGTCAGGATATTTTTGTGAGCCAGTCCCCAAGGGCAAAACAGAGTAAAGCTTTGACACCAGTAGGAGATACAAAAAGTAGTTTATCAGTGCATAGTTTCACTGGATGTCTTTAATTTTGTAGTGAATTCATGCAGAGAGCACTGATTTGAGCTTTTTTGTCTCGCCTCAAGGTCCTACAACATGTCCATCCAAATGATCCATGCCCGAGAGATCTTTGACTCTCGTGGCAACCCTACTGTGGAGGTTGATCTTTACACTGAGAGAGGTAAGCAACATTTGATACCCAATTAATCCCCAGGTGCTGTTTGTCCTTTTTGGAGATGTGCATCTATTTGATTCTACGATTATTTTTACATTAATATTTCATGATGCAGAGTTTTTTGTACATGGGGTATGCTGGATAACAGTCCAACTATTGGTGCCACAGTAGGAGCATTTATTTCACTACAAACTTAGGATTTTTAATTATATGTGTTATTGAAGACCTGTAGTGATCTTAGTCATTTAAGGCATTACATGGGGAAAGAGTTAATTTATTAATTTAACATTTTGATAAAGTTTTTCAGTTCATGCTATGCTAACATGTTAGGGGCTTAACTTGTGAATAGTACTGGTTTTTATTTATGAATAGAACTGACGTTTGTTAAAATACGCATTATATGAATTATATTAATTTGTAACAATGTTATGGCTCAGTTTATCATTCACTTTTGTGATGAAACATGTTAGTCTTTTTTACTTCAATGAGACATGAGGGTTATAAATCTGCAATTGTATCTGCCATTATGATGTATTTTGTTTTTCACTTGACCTCCTCTGTTTACTCTTATGTTTCACACAGGTCTGTTTAGAGCTGCTGTCCCAAGCGGTGCATCCACTGGGATCTATGAAGCCTTGGAGCTCAGGGACAATGACAAGTCTTGCTACCTTGGAAAAGGTTTGGATACTTGTTTTTTGTGATCTCTTTAAGAAATTAATGAATTTGTCAAATACCAGATGTAGATTTGATATTGTGGTCTTCAGATACACACAAGCTTCTTTGCTTTTCAGGAAAGCTTTTACATTTAAACTTTGCTTACTGTCTCTTTCTGTGTATTATCCTCACTCCACTCTCCCTGTCTTCCTTTCCCCCAGATGTGAAAGGGTTAGTGTTTCTAAATTGCTCCTCCCTAGTAATTTAAGACTGAGTCTATTTTGATTAAGTATCTTCGTATGACGATTGAAAATTGAGTGCTTAAGGCTTTTGATAAATATGATGTGCATGATGAGCCATTAGTAAAGCATGTTGTCACTGCTGTGTTGATGACAAACCTGTGGATTGATCTGAAATGAGAACAGTTTGATGTCTTTCATGAAACATATTATTAATTTTCGATCTTTAACCAATAAATACAAAGTAATATCAAACTTTTGCATGGCACATTTTATAAGTAAAATGCATGTGTGTGTGTTTAAATCTCTGCTTTCATGATTTAGTGTAGAACAATTTATTTGTCAGTGTTATGAGAGACTGATCACTGTAATCTGTCCACCACAGGAGTCTCAAAGGCTGTTGACAACATAAATTCAATTATTGCACCTGCACTTGTCGGCCAAGTAAGAGGACACTTATTTTACCTTCAACCTGTGTAGTTCAGTCTCCTATGGTTAATTCTGATTCATTTCATTTCAATCACAATTAACCTCCTCCCTTCTTCTTCTTGTCAGCCTGTATCTGTGGTTGAGCAGGAAAGAATTGACCAGATGATGATTGAGCTGGATGGCACAGAGAATAAATGTAAGTGAGTTACCAGCGTGTTATTATGTTGTTTTGTAGAGTTTCTGTGGGTCTCTTGAAAGGTGCTTTGTAATTTAAGATTGTTTTCAAACTTTTATAAAACTTCAGCACAGCCTTCACAAGTAACACAGCATGACAAGATTTCACAGCGGCTGCTCTTTTCTCATTCTGCTTGGGTTTTTTTTTCAGTCCAATGTTTAAAAATGCATTTTAGTTGTAATCTTACAACTAGGGATGTACTGGTCCACTTATTTTAAGTTCTGTGACCTCTGAAATACTGCAGAGTCCCTTTGTGGCACCAGTATTACAACAACTGGGGCAGGATATAATAGTCCATAGAGTGGTAGATTTTTATATTGATTAAACTTGTATTAGAAGTTCACTCATAAGATGTAAGAAAAAAACAGTTTTCAGACACATAAGTGAAAAGTCCTTTGTATACCTTTCAAGTCATAATTTTATATAGCACTCAATACTTTTGTATTTATAGACAAAATGTATGTATACAAATGATATGTACATGAACAGAGATGAACAATTTACCTAAATGAGTGTTAAATAACAAAAAAGATAACACTTCTAAATTTTTTCATATACTTATTGTTGTTAATTAACTGTATTTATAAACTACAAAAAACTCCAATAAAGGTCATTGGTACTGAGCAAGCATACTTTCAGTTTTAAGCCTATTTAAGAATTAAGTTTTGTAATGCTCCACTCTGTGCACTGAAGTTAAATGTCTGGTATTATTTTATGGTTGAGGAAAAGAGGTAATTGGTTTGAGTTTTCACTAATTTTCATATGCTTAATGAAATGTTGTTAACTTCTTGTATTAATCAATCAAGTAAAAGTCAACATTTTTGCAAAAAAAAAAAAAGAAAGGAACTGACTTGATTGTAAAATTAGATATAGCATTTAAAATACATTTTAAATTGTAATCCACTCTAATCAGCCTCCGTAGGCTACACTGCTTTTTGGATTATGATTACAGTGCTACCTTTTTGATTTTTTTTTAAAATAAAAAAGTAGTGTTTTTTGCTGTCAAATTAATGATTAAAAATCTGTTCACCATAATAAAAAACAGTCCAATGCTGTCAGAAATGACATTGTGGCAAATGTTTGAGATCAAAGCAGGAAAACTGAAAACTGCACTTGACTGGTCATAGGGAACTCTTAAGAGAGCACTGAGTGTACACAGCCTTGGATATAGGGTTTTTGTTCTTCAAAAACAAAATTAAATTGGTAAACATAAATTCAAAGGATTATGTGTATGCATGTCACAGGTCTATATTTGAATAATTTTATCTTATCTGGAGTGGGGTTGTCTACATCTGAATTGTTTTAGATTGGTTCCCAACTCCTTAAATCACATTTTTAAGCTGCCAAATGTTCTAGTGTATTTCTTTTCCACTTCCCTTGTTTGTTGTCAAACTTCAGATTCAAATCAGATTGGTAATAGTCATCATCTTCCAGTAATCAGCTGTGACACTGTTAATCTGTTATACTCAATAGACATTTTAGATGCCTTTTTTTTCTCCTGTAAGCCAAACTGGGAGCCAATGCCATCCTGGGTGTGTCCCTGGCTGTTTGCAAAGCCGGTGCAGCGGAGAAAGGTGTCCCTCTGTATCGTCATATCGCTGACCTTGCAGGAAATCCAAAAGTTATCTTGCCTGTGCCGGTGAGGAACTTTGTGGCAAATAACATGCATAATTTTCCCTCCTTTATTAAAACACCTAACAGTTTTTGTGAAGTGACTCAAACTCCTATATGTATCCTTCTTTTTCTAATTCAGGCCTTTAATGTGATCAACGGTGGCTCTCATGCGGGCAACAAGCTTGCCATGCAGGAGTTCATGATCCTGCCAGTGGGTGCGAGCAGCTTCAAAGAGGCCATGCGCATTGGAGCCGAGGTCTACCACAACCTCAAGAATGTCATCAAGAAAAAGTATGGCCAGGATGCCACCAATGTGGGCGACGAAGGAGGCTTTGCTCCAAACATCTTGGAGAACAGAGAAGGTAAGTGAATATACATGTTTTAAGGGAGTAATATTGTTTGGCTGGCTAACTGATAAATTGTGCACATTTAAAAACCTTGAGAAAGACAGAGCATCCAAACTCTATTATAATTTAAAAAACAATCTGATGAAGTTAATTTAGCCATTTTATGCCCATCATGCAGTGTGAAAGACATCTCTCTTGGGGTGTGAGGGGGTACAGAGGGAAAAAAGGGGAGAATCTATTAAGAATGTCAGGCAACATAGATGATAAATCATCATTTTGATCATCACTGTTTTTTAAGATCTTTGTGTTTTTTTCGAATACACATGTTTTTAAAAAAGCTGTTTTCCTATTTATTCAAATTACTGACGCATGTATTGTTAGAAGAATTCCAATGCTGCTTATAATGGAAGTCATTTTAAATATATGACCGACTGAACGATTCTATAAAATATTTGTTATAGCATTCCTGTTGTGTGTTATATAAATTCTCAAAGACCATTTGAGACTGAGCCTAGTCAACCAATATGAGTATTATTTGTTTTGTTTCTTAAAAATAATGAAACATAAAGACAAGTTGTTTGATCAGTTTTTGTTTTTTCATTGCAATGTATTGGGACCTTACGCATTTTTGTTCAAAGGGAGGACATTTTTCTGTGTGGGTTAAAAAAAAGTGGGTTTTTAGTTTCAAAAAACATCAATGCATGGCACTCCAGATATGTACCATTGTGCTGCATTGAAAATGTTTCAGGCTGTCGTGTTTTCAACTTAGCTGTTAATTTTACAGCCACACATAGCGCTGGGCAATATGGCTTAGAGATAACATCCCCGATTTTTTTCCACAACACTCTATTTACGATTTTAATCGATTTTTCCCTCCTAAAAGAAACAAAACTCCCCGTGACACAAAAATGAAACAAATCAAGTTTTGCCTTTATGTTGTCTAACTGTTTCCCTCTTAAAGTCAAAGTCTGGGTCATAAAAGGTTGATTATGTAGCATAAATGTAGGCAGGTTTGTCTAAATAAACACTAAAAGGCTCAGGTATTTTTACGGTATTAGCGTGAAACTCTCTGATCAATATTTTATCTATTTAAATAACAAATACAAGCCTACGAAAGTGCTTGTGAAAACCCTACAAGGCAGAACATCATGAAAATTGTATTTTTTTTTCAAAAATTGCAACTACTTACGATTGGACTAAGGCAAGAAAAAAAATCTTGATTTTTAATTTTTTAAATCTTCTGCAGAAAATAATTCGAATTAGTCGATTTTTTTGCCCAGCTCTAGCCACACACATTACAGGTTGTGCCACTAGCTGCTTGTTAGGTCTCATTCCCCCTGCTCCCCCAAAATTGAGGTCCTACGGTTGCTTTGTCTGCAGTTTAAGCCCAATGGCTCGGACTACAGAACAGAGACTTTAGAATGAATGCACCGTTTTTAAAGCATGCCGATGTGTGGCACTCAACCACTGACCACAGAGAAAACCTGTCAACCAATGTGAGTAGACTTGGCCCACATGAGGAAGGGGGCCTTAAAGAGGCAGGGGATTCAACTGAGTGTTTCAGGCAGAGAGAATGTACTCTGGCTAAAGGTTCTCAGTATATGAAAGCCAGAAGGTTTTTAAACAGAAGTGTTTGTGAATATGCTCTAGCAGTCATCAAAAACCAGGGTTAATGCAAAATATGGGCTCTTAAAGAGAGTGATGTCACTGTCTTGAAAGGCCCCAGAAGAAGAATAAGCATTGATAATTGTAATATTGAGCATGAAGCCAAACGATATTGATGCCTCAAACCAACTGGATCTGGTTCTCTATTCCCATCACTATTCATGGTAATATTTGTATAGTTTAATGTGCTGAAGTGGTCATACCTTTTTAAATAAAGTACTGCAGTCTTATAGTTTACTGTGTTTTGTCTGGATGTGTCCCAGCACCAGCTCTGATAATGTTCAATTTAAGAAGATCATAAAGAACGTGGTGACAGAGCGGTGTATTTGATTGTCTTGAAAGGTCACTGTTCATTTGAAAGCCTGTTTTAAAATGTGAGTTGTTGTGCTGTTCAGCGTTTTGTTGTTTTTATTTTTGTAATAATGCATTGTCTGTTACCTTCGCCAGGTCTTTCTTGTAAAAGAGATTATTTATCTCAGTGGAACTTCCTGATTTAAATAAAGGTAAAATAAATAAAAAATGTGACAATTTCACTCTGCAGCACTGGAGCTGATAAAGGAGGCTGTCTCCAAAGCAGGATACACAGACGAGGTTGTGATCGGCATGGACGTGGCAGCATCTGAGTTCTACAGGGATGGAAAATACGATCTGGACTTCAAGTCTCCTGATGACCCCAGTCGTTACATCACTCCTGACGAGCTGGCTGATCTCTACAAGAGCTTTGTAAAGGAGTATCCAGGTAACCTCCTGACACTTAATCTTTGTTCACATGGTTACGCAGGTAAGGAGCTGTAGGGTGCACAACAGGACAGCACAGTCAGCATCTCTGAGCTGTATTTATGATGGATCGTTTACTCATTTTGTATCCATTGCCATAAATTTGCTGGTTTGAGTGACAAACTTTTCTTTTTATTCTTTGAAAATTGCCAACACTGGTCTCTGCTGTTTGCATTTCTTCCATCATAAAATGAAATGAAACAGAAAGCGAGAACAAAACAACATTATTTGAAGTAAACCCAATTCAGTAGGAGTGATTTCAGGAATGTATAGATAAAAGAAATGTCATTTGACTCACAGCCAGAGCTCAAGAATGTCACTCTCAAACAGAAACACTCAAAGTTAAGTGACTATTGCATCAGTTTTCTTTCGATTAGATTAGATTGTACTTTATTAATCCCTTTGGGAGAACTCCCTTAGGGAAGTTTTGAAGTTTAAATATAAAATATTCTTTGTTAATCGTCAATTCTTGGGAGTCTGTCAAGTAAGGACTTGATGTAAGTTGAATTAAAAAAAGCAACATTTTGTCTCTATAGAGCAATGATCATCAACTGGCAGCCCCGAGGCCCACATCAGGCCCCCCAAAGCTTAGCATCTGGCCCCCAGCTAATGTATAATCCAATTCTCTAAATGTGAGCTGGATAGATATGTTGTGGTTTTGAGGATATCTTTTTGTCATCACATAGCTATAACTATGAGCACAACCCCCCAAAACGGTTGAGATTTAATGTTTTATCAGGACTTACTTCATGTTTGATCAGACACTTGACAGCCATTGTTAGCCAGTATTAACTTTGGGAACAAGTACATGGAGAGTCAAAACCAGAGATGGAAAACATGACAGCTGCAGAGAGCAGATGACAAAATATCTCTATTTTCCCATTTACCTGGCATGGATCTTTTTAAAGCCACCAAATACATAATGCTGCAATTTAAGCACACACCCAGAGAGGTTGGAGGACTTCTAGTGGCTGCAGGTTTGCTGATATTGGGTGAAAGAGGAATATTGAAGTGTCAGCATCTATATGATAAATTTAAAAAGATGTTTGTATTATTACATTGTTTTTATAAACTGGCCCATGTTGTGTCTCTTAAGCCAAGAAATTAGCCCTTGTACAAATCGAGTTAATGACCATTTCTGTAGAGGATAAGATGCAGCTCCTTCTCCCTCAGCTCTAAAGGGAAGGGGCAGCGCTAGGAGGCTATGATGATTGACTGTCCAAATAATATCGGATTGAGGGTTAAGAAGGGGCTTCAGGCTGTTAAGCACCTGCCTGTGCTGAGCATGAAACCCATGTGGGTGGAGGCTGTATTGCTATTCCGTAATAACCCCCAGGAAATTAAAAAAAACAGTGTTTCACGAAGCATTTTCATTAAAAAGGCACAGCTCATTTCTCCTTGAACCAAGAGTTTAGTAAAAGGCGTCCCATTCTTCTGCTCCCCAGCCTTCTTCTAACAACATTAAAACGCAAAGAAAACTGGTTTTGGAGGAACTGAATTTGCACTTACTTAAAATGCCTGTAAAAGTCAGGACATTTCACAGGCTGTCTGTAAGAGACAACTATTTGTTTGTTTCAAAGATATTCCTTGTCTGGGTTGACTTCAGCACATGAGACTTACTACATGTTTGTGTTAGTTTAACAAAGTTCCTTCTAAAACTGGAACAATCTTGTGGCACCAGTAAGGAAGTGATTGATTTACAATAAAATGGAAGGATGAAGTACATTAAGAACCTCTTGTCACCCCATTTTATTCTTGCAAATTGAAATGATTGAGTGTTTGCAGGAACAAATTGCTGTCTTTTTTAATTGTTATTTTTTCTTACTGTTCTCTTTATCACATGTTCAAGGTAAAGAAGTCTGTCAGTCAGTATTAGCTGAATGCTCCACAGTACAATGATAAGGGTTATTGGTGTGAATGGCTTATGTCAAAGCTGCCCGGCTGATCACTTATGCATAAAAGGCCAGCTTGATCAAAGATTAGTTTAAAGCATATTTGCTATTTTCAATGGCAGACTTCTGCTTTCAGTGGTTTCCATTGAGGATCCTTTCGACCAGGATGACTGGGAAGCCTGGACCAACTTAACGGAGAGCACAGACATCCAGATAGTGGGAGATGATCTCACAGTGACCAACCCTAATCGCATCAGTAAGGCTGTGGAGGTGAAGGCCTGCAACTGTCTGCTCCTAAAGGTCAATCAGATCGGCTCTGTCACTGAGTCTATGAAAGCGTAAGTCAACACTCTATAAGGTAACGGCTGTGTTTGTTGATTTGTTTTATACTGAACAAACACTTGTCACATATTGACTGGGGCTGTAATTACATCAACTGCAGAGTGAACTGCTCTTTTATTTAATTTGTTGGTTGTGCAAGACGTTACCTTTAACTCCTTCCTTATTTAGGCGATCAGTATAAGCAGTCATCTTATAGTACAAGGGCTCTTTTTGATTGGCTTCCATTTGCCCGGTTGAACTAAGAGGATTAGGCCATGAGGAGAAACAGTTTTTGTTTTCTATCCAGCTCTTCTTGAAGTGTTTTGAGGACGCATTCCTTGTGTCTCAACAAGGCTTTTGTTGTTAAACTCCTGTACTGACTTGATGGAAATTCACTGGTTTCTTGTTCCTCATTTGGTCCTTTAAATGCAGCTGCTGCCATCTAGAGGGACTTACATTGAAATGAAATGAATTGGCAAAACAGTGTAAAATCTTTTTAAAAATATGTAGCATTTTATTTAGTTGAGTTAATTTGATTCAGCTTTTCTTGATGCCTCTGTGAGGTCAAAATGCTGCCTCTCATATTTCAACAAATGTTAAAATGAAAGTAATCATCCCTATCCTGGTATGTTTCCTCTAGCCCTTTATCCATTTTAGAATTAACCTTTGTATATATATTCTTTATTTTATAAAAAAAAAAAAAAATTCAATGGATTTGCCCCCAAGCTCATTTCTAAATCTCAAAAGCATATACCCACTCAGGTCTCTTATAACCTGTTGAGCAGTTCTGCCTCATTATCTCGTCGACCAGACTGAAGATGAGATGATGAAGGTCTTTCTGCTGTGGCTCCTTTATTGGCGAAACATTTGCACCCTAAAGTTAAACTTTCCCTGAACTTGCTAGCTTTTTAATTGGGTCTGTGTCTATACAAGTGCACACTCAAGAGTTGTCTTTATGGTTTTTATTTGTTTTCATGTTTGTTTAAATGTATTTTAGATGTTCAGATTAATTTTACTGTGTTTTCATGAACTTCTGTGTTGTTTGTATTTGTATATTGCTTTTATGTCTCTCTTGTGGTTTTAGATCTGTGTTTTAGTCACTGCATCACTTTGGTTAATGTTGATGTTTTAAAGAATGTGCTATAAATGGCATGGATTTGATATACAGTGTTCCCCCCTCTTCCTCACAGGTGTAAGATGGCCCAAGACAGCGGCTGGGGTGTGATGGTCAGCCATCGCTCTGGTGAAACCGAGGACACATTCATTGCAGACCTGGTGGTAGGCCTGTGCACAGGACAGGTAAAGTCAGCGAGTTGTATTGAGTGTATTACTGGTTTCATTTTGAAAGTAATGTACTACATTTTTTTCAAAAATATTTCTGCAATTTACTTAATATTTTAGCTCTGAACTAGTGATACACTGACTGTGAAAATCAGGGATAATACCAGTTGTTTAAAATATCAATTTAGCCTTCACCTTAACAGATGCTGTTTTTTATGTCTTACCTTTGTGCAATTCAACCACAGTGCCAGCATTATCTCAAGCTATGGTCTGTATCATGTATCAAAGTGAATACAGATTAAATACACATGACACATCAGATAAACATCTGCAGTGGACATCTGTTGATCCCACATTCATTTTCTGTTGGTCAGTTTTGGGAACTAAAAAAATTTGTGTGCTCATAATGAATTACTGTATCTGTGCATCAGTAATGTTAACCTTTTTTCATTTTTAAGCTATCTTATCAAAAAGTTGAAAAAAAAAAAAAAGGTTGAAAATTAGTTCTGTGAGACAGGAACCATGATGAAATGAATCAGACAAATATTGTGTGATAACATTTTGTCAAACTCTTACAGATCAAAACTGGAGCTCCATGTCGTTCTGAGCGTTTGGCCAAATACAACCAGATTCTCAGGTAGGTGTTAGCCGCATCATGTATCATAAAAGTGTCTCTTTCAGTGTTAAAAGTACTTGTTTTGTTTATTTAATCTTGACAGAGCTTCGCAACCATACCATATTTTTTTTGTTTTGAGGAATTGAATGAAAAACATAAATTTGAGGAATCAGAAGCTCAGTCTGTAGGAATTGGCTGGTCAATGGTGTAAAAAGCAGAAAAATAACATTCATGAAATTCTTGGTGTTGTTGGTGTGTGCAGTTTTTCTCAGGTAGCAAAATGTGTTCCTTTTAAATGACCTTGTCTTTTTTTTTCCTCTTACTTTTGTTAAATATAACATGCAGAGGAAACATTTGTTGATACAGAAAAAAAACTACAGAAAAAAATTAACTTCAGACTTTTTTTCTTTGTAGAATTGAAGAGGAGCTGGGAGACGGGGCTTGCTTCGCAGGAAAAAACTTCAGAAACCCCCTGGCTAAATAATTGAATGTGGCAAATGGATTTGTATGAACAGATTTAGAAAACCACATCAGCACACTCATTGTTAACATAGAGCCTGACCTATACACCATGTGTGGTTATGAGTTTATAACAGAGATAAACAACTGTACAACAGTTAGGCAGAATAAAAACTGTAATATTTATCTGTTACACTTTAAACTGTAATAAAAAGATGAACCTGGACTCAGAGTTAATAAACATTTTATGAGAGAAACAGTGCCTCTTTGATTATGTTGACCAAGTTTCATTTGAATTTGCTATG
This sequence comes from Scarus forsteni, assembly GCA_036419115.1. Classification (NCBI taxonomy): domain Eukaryota; kingdom Metazoa; phylum Chordata; class Actinopteri; order Labriformes; family Labridae; genus Scarus; species Scarus forsteni. Next base: position 31,118,175 of record JAZDUH010000152.1, read on the forward strand.
ATTCTATCCATTTATGTGGCTTTAAAAAGATTTATTGTACAAGTTTGATTATTGCAGCTAATAAAATCAGAATTAAAAATTAATGGGATTTTGAAAAAAGATCAGATAAGTGGGAAAATAATGTTAATTAAGAGCTGTCAATGCACTTATATGTTGATATTTTTAGTTTAGGGCGCTGATCTGGCAGAGTGGTTAGCAACCAGGCAGCCCATGTACTTGCTTCTGCCAGCCCGGGTTTGAATCCAGCCTGTGACCAGTTTGCAGAGTGTCTTCCCCTACTCTCTCACCCCCTTTCAGGAGCATATCCACTGTTATTCTCTCCTATCAATAAAGGCACAAAATGCCAAAAAAAAAAAAAAAACCATTTAAAAAATTTAGTTCAACACCAGTCATATACTGTCAGTGGAGCTGAGAACATCATGAAGTTTAACATTTATAAGCATCAGTTGCTTCTGTCTTTAAGAAATTTGGACCTAACTGATTTATAAGAAATGTTATACTTGGCATCAAAGTGTTTTTTTTTATTTGCAGCCCATTAGTATGCAAGTGTTAGCCTGTTTAGTTATTGTACACCTTAAAATTCATTTTTGTACTTTTTTGAATTCCTTTCCCATCTCATTCACTCAAGTTTATTTTTTTACCTCTTCACAAAGATTTTTTTCTCAATAAAGATATTTTTGGCTTTTACCTGAATTAATGGTATATATTTGAAAAAGATCACCTCTTATTTATGTGTGCTATCTTTTTTCTATGTTATATATATTTTTTCAGGTATGCATGGATATTTAATCTTTGCTCTTGTTTTAAAACATGCCTTGTTTTGCCAGTATTAGAGTATTTCAGTTGACTTTAGAATAGATTTTTTCAATCTGTGCACACCCATTAATTCATGGGAAGGCTACTCGATTCACATGGCCCCACACAATTGATGACTTTTACCTAATGTTAAATTTACAATTGTAAACCAGTCTGAAACATTAAGTTAATTTAAGACCTTAAAGTTTGAGATCTTTATTAAAATAAAACTAACACGCCTAAAAAGTTAACACTATTAAAGTAACACTATTAAACTTTTTTTTTTTAAAAAGCAGCTAGTTTCATCACAGCACCAGACAGCATTATCATTTTATCTGCATATGAAATACTTCTAACACCGTATGAAAGCCACATAATAGCATAATATTAAATAACTTGACCCTTTAGAATTTAGTTATCTGTGTAAATGTGCATTCTTCTTTCACAGATACATCACATGAATCACTCGCCACTCTTTCATAAACACTTTAGAGTTAATCTTATTTAAAACTGTTTTTAAAACTAACTCCATTATTTGTGAAGTAAGAAATTCTAATAAAACATATTAAAGATGAAGTAGTTATTTTCCGTTTTATTTGTTTTACATATAAAATGGCAAATTAAATAGTAACTGATGCTTTAGTTGTGCAATCAAGCAGTTATAATAGTTGCATTTTTTGAGCATTTTAATGACATATAGCTATATACATACTATATATATATGTGTATATATATACACAATCTCAAAAGTTTTTAAGCAGTATTTAGGCATTTAAATGTTTGAAAGATGGGTTAAATATAAGCTGTCTTAGTTCACTTGTGAAGCATTTTAGCTGTAAATGATAAAGAGTGCATAGATGACAAGTATTAACTTAAATTGAAACTACTGCATTAATAAACACTTGAAAATGTATTTATAAATAATATCATTTGGTTCATATTAATATGACTAAATGGCAGACTAATACAGAAATAGAGCCGGTTGAGCGGTCTATACATATAAAAAATATTAATGCTTAAAGATGGTCTCTCCTCTTTAGTCTGAGATTTTTTCAACCATCTCACAGATTTCACACTTTTAGATGTTAATCATCTGTCTTGTTCTAATCATGTTATTCTATGACCTCAATATTTACCATACTTTATCAGATGCTGGGATGCACGGTTAAATGCTATTGAAAACTAATGTGAGCGTGTTCTTCTATATTATATTATATTTTTAGTGATAAAAGCATGCGTGAATAAAACTAAATTTGCAATAGATAATGGCATCTCTAGGTAATGAAGAGTTAAGAAATCGAGAGAGACCTGTGGTAAAATTTGGGATGTTAAAGATAATCATGTAATGTGGTAGGGGTCCCATCTGTCATGGGCCATTAAAATCTTTCTAACTTTGAGGCCCCTCCCCTGTCATAAATTACCAGATTCACAGGGGTGCCATTATTATACATTATTTACAATATTCCCCTTTGACATTGAATATATCCCTGCAGCCACCATAACAAACCCAGCAGTAATGCTCCGTGGTTTTCCTCCACCACTGCCCTTAATGAGTTGTCACCATTATCTCCGTCTCTGTCGGCGGTGGTTTAATATGACGGCTTACATAACAGCGCTAAAACCACAGCAGCAGCAGCAGCAGCAGCAGAGACAACATGGTGTTTGATTCACGGACGCCGTGCAGAAGCAGCTGATGAGCGGCCCCACTGCTGCTGATCCGCGGCACATGCTCAGTTATGTACACCCAGACAACTTTGAAGGCTTAGCTGTGGCTGCTGAGGTCATCGCACTGGAAAAAATACACCGACTCCCTCCACTACACCGCCTCCATTTTGAATAGCCATGTAATAGGGGATTCGCATAGTTTGTGTGTATCGCCCACTGCGCTGCGTAGTGTCAACAAGGCACATCCAAACATCCCTCGACATGGACGACCTGTTCAGTCCGCGGAGGTAACTTGTTTAACTTTACATTTGCACCGATATTTCAGCTGTCGTCTCTTAAATGCGCAATAGAGTGTTTTGTCGCGGTACTTTGAGAGGCGTTTGTGTGAAATAGCCGGAGTGTCAGTGGTCACGAAGTTGGTGTCTGGCTAACAAGCTAGCCAAATAACAGCGTATCCTTACTGTCTCGTTAGCAGCTAGCTAAGCTTGTCGGTCGCTTTCATGTAAATAATAGGCATTAATGCAGATAGCGTGTTTAATAACGACACCAGAGCAATTAAACAAAGTGCAGAAATGGCATACATGTGTGAAAAATCTGCTGTTTTCTCCTGTGGGCTTGCCGTGTTTTGACATGTATGTTATCGGCGCTGCATGCATATAGACATGTCAGCAGGGTGTTGTGCATGCTAACATTTATATTCATTATTGATTGCATACTTTAGCTCACAATTAGCCCCGGCTGTACTGTCAACCTGTTAGGAGCTGCAGAGGAGCACACACTGTTCTCGTAATGGTGACCGTAAAAATTAGCAACTCGTGCATGATTGATTGACAGTCTTTCTCGGTAGCTGGCGTCGGATTTCATTCATGTAATATAAGGAATAGTCGCAGGTCACAGCTGACATTGGCTCACTGTGATGGATGGGCGGGTTGTTATTCTGCTGCTGAAATCACGGAGGAGAGGGAGGGAGGCACATCACACAACAGCCAAGTTATTATACACGTATTGATCATACGTCTGTGTGCACGCTGTGCGGCGCTAAGTACCCGGTAATTAACATTTACTACACAGCACTGTGCCCGACGATGTGAAGCACACTGCCTTCATGTTTCCTCACATTTCTGCTGTGTTGACTTACTCTGGGATAAATTATTAGCTTTATTAAAATGTAAAGCACATAATGAACACTGGGTTTCCTTTTTTTTCAGGAGCCTGAACAGCACTCAGGGCGAGATACGAGTTGGACCAAGTCACCAGGTACAGTCAGATAAAATACAGTGATATTGATGATACATGATGTATGAACACTAAACAAACAATATTTATGCTTTAATGCATTTTGGTTGGAACTGTAATTCTATTAACACTTAAGAAGGGATAATGACAAAACATGCACAACACTTACTTACAAACTAGAAAACGCTCAAAGAGAGTAAACCTCTGCCACGGTAGCTCACATATTGCCGCTAAGTCTATAAACAAGAGTTTCATAATAAAGTTACTGTCGTGCTATGATTCATTGACCCTGAAAACCTACATGCAGCACTCAGAATCATGTTGATATCATTATTAGTTAGTCAGTTATTGAGCAAAAATGATTTTTCGCTAATGGCAATTATCTGGATCCCCACCAAAACCAACACCTCCTGAAAAATTCAGCAAAATCCACTCTGTAGTTTGTGTAACCTTGCTAACAAGCAAAACAAACAGGCAAAAACATATACTCCTTGGCGGAGTTAATAACTTACACATCCAAGCACTGAGACGTTCTAACTTAAGTCCATCTATCCATAGTCTATACCTCTTATCCCTGTCGTGATCACACCCCTGAACCTGCCAATCCCAGGGCCTCATTGAGAGACGAATAACTATTAATGCTCACACCCACACCTGAAGGCAATTTAAAATCACAGATTAAACTAATAAGTATGTTCCTGGTCTGTGGGAGGAAGCTGGTGTGCCTGGAGCACTTGCGTGCATAGGGAGAACAATCAAACTCTTTCTTCAAAGTGTCTGACAGACATTGGGATTGAACCAGAAACCTTGCTGTGCCACTGTGCCACCTAAACGAAGTCCATCTCTGTAAAACAAGTCCTCTTTTAGTTGCAGAATGCTGTCATATACTCCTTCAGGTCTGTTTGAGTCTCTGAATGTTTACATCCTATTCACATCATTAATCATTTCAGTTGCAGTCATTTATAATATATGTAATATAAGTTTGATTACTATTCATTACATTTTTTAGATGATGATGATCTATAATCCCAAATTTTCTCTAGAAGATGACTATTGTTACAGCTGACCTAAACCATGAAAATTCCAGGGGGCTCCTGAAAAATCTAGTTTTTGTCTTACAATTGACCTCCTTAAGTAATTCCCTGCTAATGTCCATGTGGCATCTAAGGTATATACCTATCTGCCATAACATTATGACCACTACCCCAGTATTGTGTTGGTCCCCCCTTTTGCTTCTACGCAACAAACTGCAATGCACTTTATATTTTGACATCTGTCAGTCAGAAGCAGTATTACTTTCTCCAGCAATTTCAGCAACTCTGTTTGATGGGACCACACAGGCAAACATTTGCTTCCCATGTGCATCAGTGAGCCTCGACTGCCCATGGCCCTGTAGCCAGTGCACCACTTTTCCTTCCTTAGACCACTTTTGATAGATACTGACCACTGTATTTCAGCAAGGACAATTCTAGCACACACCTTGGTCCTGCTCAAATTTTCATACAAAATTTACCAACCTGTCATTTTATCAGTGGAGACAATTTCTACTCTCCTTATGCTGAGTAGTTGATCAATTTGTTTAACTTGTTGAATGTTTTCTGAATTTTTTGATGTGCTTGGCAGCCTAGAATGTCCATCACCCTGGATACCCTCTCTGCCTTCACAAAATCTTGTGTGCCATTGAAACATGCATTTGACATACAGTGTTCCTAAACAGCCCAGTTAATGCCTGAAAATATTTATAATGATATATTCTCATAACTGCAGTTTGTAACAAACATCATAGAGGTTAAAAGGGAGAACAAAATCACATAGACCTCTGTATCCAAAGACCCATCGTATTTATGTGTGTGAACGGTTTTGCAAAAGTGAAGATTCAGAGCGTAACGGAAGTTTTATGTATTTGTTTTCCATCCTTGTTTTCCTTCCAAGCTCATAAGATCAGACTGGTCTGTTTTGTATACTCTTTATATTTGCATGTCAGCAGGCTTCAGTTTTTGCATGCTGTATAAATATGTGTTCTAGACTACTGTCTCATTTGAATATCTATTCTAAGAATACCAGTAGGATTCAAGTACAGTTGTTTGTGTTACAGTATAGCAAAATCTTTTATCCACTGGTTCCTTTATTTGACTTGGCAAGAATGACACTATCAAACACTCAAAAACTTTTACAATAAAATCAAAACGGTGTGTTCTGTCATACATAGAAAGCTCCTCAACTTTTGCTTGAATAGCATTTTGATAAACCCACATCTTCACAGGATAGTCTCTCTTTTGTGTCTTTTTGTTTTCGTGTTTGTTTCTATTTGTCATGACTTTTGTGTCTTTACAGGCCAAACTCCCGGAGCTGCAGCCTCGGCCTGCTCCAGGTTTACAAACTCAGACGGAGAACGAGGAGCTGATGTGGACGCCTGGGGTCAATGACTGCGACCTCCTCATGTACCTCAGGGCTGCCAGGTCAGTGTCTGCTCTGTACGGCTTAAAATCAGTGAGGTAACCCTGGTCTGATCGAAAGTCAGGTGCAAATTATTGTTTTAAAGAGAGCTGAGTGCTTATTACTTAGGAGATGATGCTACAGGTTGGGCTGATGCAGATAGTAGCATGTTCTGAATTTCTCCCCAGTGCTTTTGTTATTTCCTAAGAGTAAACTGCAAACAAACATCTTGCTGCTGAAGATAAATGTTACCATACTGCATGTCAAACCAGTTGTTACTGTTGATTAGGAGAAGATTTAGAGTAATAACAAGGCTTGATCACAGACACTTTTAAAAGTACTCAACTGCTCTTTGTCAAAGAAGTCACAAAACTGTTAAACATCGGAACACAGTTGTCATGGGTTGGTTATGTAATTACAGATGTGCTGAAGCTTTATTTTAGCTGTGCACCAAGCATTGTTCAGCAGCTTTATTTTGATTTTGGTTTTAGCCAATTTCTTATGTTGTAATAATTCACTACTATAAAACTAACTGGAAAAATATGGCAAGTCTGGCTGGTTTCTACTTCTTCGACCAATATTTCTGTAAAAGCTGTTATTATTTTCTTTCCTGTCACTTTTAATTCTTATTTAATAAAAACAGATCATGTTGTTCCTGTTGCAAGAATCATATTTGCTTGTTCTCATACAGCCTGGTTGTTGTATTCTTAATTGTGTTTATAAGGTTTTCTAAAATATCAAATCACTAAGATATTTGTTTCTGAAGTTCTACAGGAGTTAAAAAACCCTTTCAATTGTCCTCTATTATAATTTAATCAGAGAAAAATAATGACTTTTTTATTTTTTAGGAGCATGGCAGCATTTGCAGGAATGTGTGACGGTGGATCAACAGAGGATGGATGTTTAGCTGCCTCTCGTGATGACACAACATTGAACGCTCTCAACATGGTGAGGAGCACTACTTTGCACTTTGTTTGCAAATCTACAGACATACATGTAAAAACATTCTTAACACTCATATATCTCTCTGATGCAGCTACATGCAAGTCATTACGATGCAGCCAAAGCTCTCCAGCGTTTGGTAAAAAAGCCTCTGCCGAAGCTCATTGAGAAATGCTGGTCTGAGGATGATGTGGTGAGTCTTCTTAAATCCTTTACATCACTCAGAACAAATTTATCCATCATTAATATGTTTAAAGGGCCATATTGTGAAAGCGCTGCCAGGTCATTTTTATGTGCCAAACAAATTGTAGCAGGGACATAGCCCTTTATCGAAATGAAAAGTGTCAGAAATAAGTGCATATTAGTACTGTTTGATCAATTCTTATTTTTTAAGTGAAGGATTTCTGTAAAATAATATGTAAAAGCCAGACTCACAAGCCTTTTTTTATCTAAAAAGTTTGCCATGGGTCTTGTCTGTGCAACCAACATGACAGTATAACATGCTAAGATGTTCTCTTTCATGACATCATGACCAAAAGGGCAGCTAACACTGTCACACATCGAAGACAACCTGATTCCCGTGAAAATTAATTCCCATTTGTTTTAGTTTTAAGAGGCAGCATTCCTGCTTAAAACATGCAGGGAAACACAGCAACACAGACTGAGCCCATGGGGGCCACATGGCTTTTTAACAGCATGTAACTCTCACAAAGTCATGATCTTGCCTTAAATTCAAACTTTGGAATACTGTAAAGTAAATGAACAGTGTGTGATGCTGATTTGTTTGAAAAGACTCCACAGTAAAAGACATCAAGTTGAAGTGTTAAATACGACTCTCGAGGTCAGTGCAAGCCATCATTGCAGAGGCCAATGTTCAGGGTTGACCAGAAACTGCAGGTTGTGGACTTAACTGAACACAGTTTATAGCATCATGCAGAAAGAGAGATAAAGACTGATTTTCCTCTTAAGAGAGGGGGAGAACTGTCTGAATCTTATATTTTAGTGCAAATTATAATCTGAATTTTATGTTGCAAAAATTAGATAATGTAATAAAGAGATATTTTTCTTTGTTTGTGTAAGAACTGAAATGTCTCTTTACTTCAACATAAGCATATGGATAGCTGAACCAGACTGACATGTTTTTGCTGGGCTCCTTTTTTAGACTGTATATGAAGTGGAAACTTCCTTAGGATAAGACAAGCGACCAAGCTGGAGTTAACTCTCAGAACAAACACACAAACTTGATCATCTTTGTGCTGCAGTTTAGTCTTTACCTGCTATTTAATCTTACTAAATAATTCAATAGGGCTAGAAACTTAAAATAACTTTAACCTAAAACTTTGATTTCTTTTTGTATGTCAAAACTAAAACACCAGTAAAATGCTACTGGTCTTTGAACTGTGAAGTCAAAGTGAATGAACATTTATCTGATCATGGTGTGGGGTGTTTAATGAGTATCGTGTCTTTATATCTGTGTATATTTTGATAACTGGGTGCATCATAAAGGTGTCTTTTAATATACTGTATTTATTTTTATTCATAGTGACTCTTCTTTGTTTTGTTCCCCACAGAAACGTTTCATCAAAGGTCTGAGACAGTACGGAAAGAATTTCTTTCGCATCCGGAAAGATATTCTGCCCAGCAAAAAGACCGTAAGAGTCCACGGTGTCGTAGCTGCAGAACAGTTTGCAGATCCTGTCATTTTCATTGCAGACATTTTGATAACTTCATGATATAACTTTGAGTTTTTCTAAAAGTTCTGTGTTGTTATCCTCAGGGGGAGCTGATCACTTTCTATTACCACTGGAAAAAAACTCCAGAGGCTGCAGGAACTAGAGCTTACCGACAGCAACGCCGGCAGCCATCCTCCCGCAAAGCAAAGACTCGCTCTGCAGCCGCTCCAGTCAACACTCCATCAAGAAATTACTCAGGTGAGAAGTAGCTGATATTTAAAAGGGTGCTTTTTGAGTTTGGAAGGCAATTTATTCTATCCATAATGCATCCATAAATGAAGTGTTGTATCATTCCTGTTGTTATTATTATTACAGTTGTTGTTGCTGTTATTTTTATTATGTAGTATCTTTTTTATCTCCCTTTCTGACACCATTGGGTATTTTTTGTAGTTGTGAGGTCATTACAGTGGCTGTCAAATCTGTTTCTTGCAGTTGATGCGAGTTCTGCCAGCGAGGACGATCTGGATAGTGAAGACAGTGAACAGGAAGCCAAGAGCTGCAGCCACTGCGGCACAACAAGTGAGACAACCACTCTTTGTAATTAATTAGAGAGAAGTATTTTCTGTAAATACCTTTCACATGAAAATCTGTCTGAAATAGATTCCAAAGACTGGCACCAGGGAAGAAGAGACAGCCCTCTGCTGTGCACAACCTGTCGTACATATGAAAACAAACATGGATGTCTGCCACCTGCTCCAAAATCTGGTGGGGCCCAGTTCATGTTCAAACCTGTGAAAGAGGAAGAGGAAGGGAACAGCAAACATGGCATGAGGACTCGACGGAGCAGAGCACCAGTAAGCCAGAGATCAGCCACATTTTGTATTTTTCCATCCAGTTTTAATGATACACTACAGTCATATTTCAATGGAAGTCACTTTCTGCCATCAAGAATAATACATGAGCATTGCTGGGAAAGTTGTAAGATTTTTGAGTCAAAAATGTTAGAAACTAAGTCATGATAAAAGGAAAAAGTCAAAATAATGATATATAAATTCAAAAATTTGAGTCACAGTAGTCAAATTGTGAGGTTCTAATTCATCTCATAATTATGACTTATTCACATTATTCATCTCAGATGTGACTGATATCATAATTTTCCATTTTGTCATTCCTTGGACCTGTCATCTTATTCTTTTGGTGTACTGTTTGTATTTATTGAGTAACTTAGAAGTTAAATCTTTTTATCTTGTATTTATAACTTATTACATTATTTTCTGTTTTTACCTGAGTTATACATTTATATCAGAATTAAAAGTTTTTATTTCAGAATTGTTCCTTTTTTTTACAAGCATTTTTGTTTTTAATCGAAGAAGTTTTATCCTTATATTTTGGAACATTGCCCTTTCAATTTAAACTTGTGACCTTTTTATCTCATATCATGGATTTTTCTCTCATAATCATGACTTTAGATTTGTTTTTGTCATTGCCTTTTTTCATAGTTTCTTTTATTATATGCCTTTGAGGCTTTTTTAGCTCCCATCCCTTTATTGAATCGGATTAATGTATTACTATGTCTTACAAAAACATCTACTACATAAAGGGAAATGCCTACCTTTTGAACATTTTTAATTAATCTACCTCCTGGGTTTATTTTTTCAGCAGCTGTCATCATTGAGAAGTGGCCACAGGAGGCTCACAGGTTCTCCCACCACTGAGGATCAGCAGAGCGTCAGCCAGGTGGCCATAAGCGGAGCATCTTTGAGGTCGTCTGCCTCTGAAAACAAGACCGAGTCCAACAGAAGGACAAACAAGGTAAGTACTATCTCTACCTGTTACAAGTGCAAGTATCACATTCCTTATTTCTTCAGCTGGATTGATTTTGTAATATTAAACATTTGTAGCTTATAATTGAGCGTATGCACCTGTGATTAAATGTAAACAACCTCTACAGCTGTGAAGTTTTGCTTGTGTGAATATAAGGCATACATTTTCTTCAAGAATTGAGAAAAGTCTACCTTTTAATGCACAGCAAAAATAACAGCTGGAATTGAGCTTGTCCCAGCAGGTCCACAGCCTCGTACATGCTGTCATTACAGGCTATGTAGCTTTATATTATGTAAGTCATGTTAAAGGCTGAGGGTTTGCAAACCAGAAAGTTAAACATAAATACTTTTGAAAACATACCAGAGCTTTTTTTTTGTCAGTGATGTGTTGATCTCCTGCATTGTGTGTATGTGTGGTGTTCATGGTGACTTGTTTATTGTTTATACAAGAGTAATAAAAACAAGACAGTGAAAACACAACAGAGGACAGGATCACAGTGTTGACTGCTTAGTTTTGTTAAATTCGTTTGCTCACATCAGCCAACCCCTAACATCCACAGGCATGTGGGTCACCCATTGCTCTGACTTAGTGGTTATCTGCCAGTAGAACTTGACTGAGCCTTAATACAACTTGATCTCCAATGTCTATATCAATATTCTGCCAAACTGCCTCTCAAATGAGATTCCATCTTTCTGCTCAGCCACTTTGCTTTCAGGGAATGGAGCACTCTGTTTTTACACAGCTTTAGTCTTCTACTGCAGGGCTGAATAAACTGCCAGATTTTCTTGATCCTTAAACTGAGCATCTCTTTCTCCTTTGTAAATGTGAATCTCTTTTCACAGAAAATAAAAGAGGAGGTAGCTTTACCAAAGACAACAAAACGTGCTCGGGAGAGTCCTGCTCAGGAGCTGGAAGAGCCTGAAAAAGTTTCTAATAAAAGGCTGAAGACACAGGTAAGATTAAACACTTCTTCTAAAGGTACTGGTCATGATGCCAATGCGAGACTGGCAAAAATATTCTGAAGTCCCCACTGTCTTAGCCAACCAGCAGACTCTGTTCACATGTTTTGGACCTGTGGAAGCCTTGGAAGTTTTTGGACCTGTATCATTAACACCCAGATATTCCAGGATGAATTCCTCTGATCCTTTATGTGCTTAAATGCAATATTTTCACAGAATTCTCTTTACCAAAGCAAAGCTCTTGCTTATGTGGCACCTCCTGATTACCACGAGACTCATTTTACTTTTTCTTAATAGATGGGCCAGAGATGCTATTGACTTCCTGACACTTGAGAAAAAAGCTACGGCCAAAAGGCTTTTCAAAGCTTCAGGAGGGTTTGGGCTGCTAGAGAACTTTGAAAGCTTACAGGGGCCACTAGATAAAGATGGGGGATGTTGCTGAGGTGAAGTAGACAAGGACTACTTCCCCCAAGCAACATCACATATCTTTAACCTACTTGACTTTCATAGTTGGTTTGAGTATGAATTTGATTTAACTTAGATATTCCTTTTAACAAAAATACTCCTATCCCATTGCTTTTGCGGCATTTGGTTCTGAGGGGATATTTGGGGTGGGATAGGATGAGAGTTGGGTAGAACACTGAAGATAGTGTAACCACAACAATGCTAGTACATGGCATGCTAATGTAAACTCCTAACTATGAAGTGTGTTGCGAAGTCAAAACCCAAGAAAAAGCATTAAACAAAATCTAAGGTAACATTTACTTTTGTAGGATAAATTTAAATGTTTATCTCTCCATAAACTTAAGATTCCAACAGACATTTAGGGGTTTTTATTATGTTAAAATGATTCATGTTAAATCAATTATGTCATTTTCACAACTCACAGAGGGACTGTCAGTTGGGTGAGCATGAACCTTCATCACAAAAACTACCAAACTTTTTTCCCATCCTTACTAAGCTAAGAGAGATTTTCAACTTTAATGTGCTTCAAGAGAATGTCAACGCCAATGAAACTTAAAAAAAACCTGATTCTGAAACCTCAGCTGCCTGTAGCACCTCATGCCTGACGAGCATAGCCAGCCTGTTAAAGAACCACAGAGCTAACATCTCAGCCAATTTCAGGGCAACATTCACTAACCGGAATTGAAATTTGACAAAATACAGACATGGTGACCAAACTTGGACAGTGGTGGGTGTCTCTTTAAATCAAACAACCACTATACCCAATCTCTGGAGGAGAGGTGTGCATCCCGGGCTGTGGACACCCAGAGCTGCAGAAAAGGGGACCAGCTTCTTTCCTGAGTTCTACGAGCACGTGTCAGGCACTGCCCCGCGCTGCCACCGTTTTATAGCACTGCCTGGATCATTTTCTGGAAGCAAAAACTCTGGTTTCAAAGTGTTTGGTGTTATCTGTAGCAAAGAAAATTGTTTCAATGAAATTAATATTTGTTAAGGCGTGATGATAGCTCAGCATTATTCTTGTTCCTTCAGGACCCACAGGGCTCTCGCTCAGAGGGAGAAGCAGAGGTCGAGGAGGAGAGCTCCTCAGAGAGCCGCAGTGCTCAGGACGATGGCAGCAGTGACACCAAAGACATTGATCAGGACAACCGCAGCTCCTCTCCCAGCATCCCCAGCCCTCAGCAAGGCAACGAGAGCGACTCCGACTCGTCTGCTCAGCCCATCGCCGTTCCATCAGAGCCCACTGCTCCAGCTGCCGTGCTGGCCGACACACCAGCCCCTCAGGCCCTCCCCTCTCAGGTGTCTCCTATCACTCCTCAGCCAATCCAAAGCACCACCAACCCAGCTGACCAAGCTCAGAGCTCCCCACCTCCTTCTCCAGACCCCCCTCAGGCTGCTGCTGCCCAGTCAGTACCAATGGGCCCGAACAGCCGACCACAGCCGGCCCCTCACTCTCTTCCTGTTCCGCCGCCTCCTCCATCAGCTCTGGGCCAGGACTCTCCTCACTCCCCTGCCTTTCCAGTTCCACCTGCTCTCAGCTCTCATGGCCCATCTCCTCAGCCCCTCCAGAGACCCCCACCCTTCTGTAGAGAGTCGCAGCTCCCTCAGCCTCCTCTGACAGGCCCTCAAATCAAGCCTCCTCCCACCACTCCTATCCCACCTTCACACAAACAGATGCCACACCAGCCTGCAGCCCCTTTCCCTCAGATGCCCTCCAATCTGCCCCCTCCCCCTGCCCTAAAGCCCCTTAATTCTTTGCCCAACCAGCATCCTCCTGGTGCCCCTCCTCCTCCTCTTCAGCTCATGCCACAACCTTTGCCAATGCAGTCACTTCCTACACAAATGCCAGTCATCTCTCAGGCGCAGGCCCACCCCGGAAAAGGCATGACTTCCTCTAACCCGCCGCCTGCCGCAGCCTCGCACCCGGTCACCTCCGTCACGCCTTCTTCCATCGGCCCAGTCCCAAGCCTTCAGCCATCAGTCCCTCCTCTACCTCTGAGACCATCCCCGAGCACCATGACTGGAGGATCACAGATACAAGTGAAGGAGGAGCCAATTGATGAGCTGGAGGAAGCCGAGAGCCCGCCTTCTCCCCCCAGGAGTCCGTCACCAGAGCCCACTGTCATCAACATGGCGAGTCATGCCAGCCAGTCTGCAAGGTACATCTGAGAATAAAACCACAACAGTTCTGAAATGTGTTATCACATTGTTCCATTTGTGAAGTTTGTGTTTGACTTGTGTTGTGAATTCAGGATAAGTGCATTGTTTATTTCCTTTCCATCATGTGGATTTTGTTTACAAATGTTTTACAACGTGAGTAATGTCTGCACAACGTACAGAAAACCTCCATTTTACAGATTAGGATTGCATTATACTTACATGAAATGCAACACAAGGAATCATACTAACTGGTTACTTCTTACAAATCCTTTGACCTACTTCATAAAAGTGGCAGCAAAAAAAGAAAAAACAAACCACCTGAGTATTATGAATTCATATTTGATTTGGCAAATTTGTTAATCCACAGTATAAACCCCAATGGTCACAGAGCAGCTTCTTTATTTATCATATCCATACAAACCTTTAAAATATTTGTTTTTGTTCTTTTAGCTTAGGTTTTACTTAAATAAGTCTTGACAAAATATCAAAGAAAAAATTGTGTTTTCTAGCTATCTTTTATTTTTGTCTTTGTGGCAAAGCAAAAACAAGTGAAGATTTTAAGACTTCTTGCCAGAAAGCCAGATTTATAGAATTGCATGTAATCTACGCCATCGATTCCACTGTAGGTCTGCATAGTTTTTAACAGCTACCTTCGCACTGAGTCTGATGGGCACCACTTCAATGAAGTTCCTATCTGAGAAAATAATGCAAACCAAAAGCCCTTCGATTGCTCAGCTGTGTAGTACTGAATATCTGCCAGTGGCTCAGTACATCTTTGGCATCGTTTTGTGTATTTTGGTGCAACAGAATGGCTACAGAAGACAAACCAACAATAAAAGCTACTTACCAAGATGTTAGAAGTGTCTTTCCATATCCATGTGTTGCAGTGGCCAAACGAGCAATCAAAGTTCTCCATCATTTTTTTTCAGATTGATTTCATCTCCTCCCAAGCCATTTTTTTTTGCAGTATTTGCTTTTTATTTGCATTTAACCTACTGCTGCTTATTTAAAAGTACCTCAACATTTTATGGTCTGTCTTAGACGACATCGTTTCCTGTACAACCAGCATTTTCTTACAGACACACCAGTGCAGCTTAAACACCAAAACATAAAAATTAATTTTGAAATGTAAAACACAAAATTATGGGCTGAAGGAACTCAGGCATAATTCTGTCACACAGTTAGCTAACCAGCCACCTCTGTGTTTTATTATTATTCACCATTTTAAAGAATTCAGCAGAGGTCATCCTCTTTTTGTGGATGTATTTTTGATATAGTACTATATTTTTATTTGGTATAGACTGTCAACTTGTTTGGCAGCACACATACACCTTTATGTTTCACTTAAACTGATGCCACCTGTGCATTAAGTCACGCTCAGAATTTACACATCATCTCATTTGTTGCAGGTTTATCAAACACCTGGACCGTGGCTACAACTCCTGTGCTCGAACAGATCTCTTCTTCACTCCACTGTCATCCTCCAAGCTGGCCAGGAAGAGAGAAGAGGCCATAGAGAAGTCGAGGAGAGAGGCTGAGCTCAACGCTCGGCAAGAACGCGAGAGAGAAAAGGACAGAGAGAGGGAGAGAGAGAGGGAGGCTGACAGAAGTGCTGTGAGTGCAACATTCACTCCATTCCTTTTTTTTCCTCATCCTGTCAGTCACTCAACACGTCAGGCTGATCTCATATTTGTGTTTGTTTACAGAGAGCCTCCAGCTCCTCCCATGACAGCCGCATGAGCGAGGCTCAGATGGCTCAGGTACATGGACGCCCCTCCTTTGAGCAACCCCCCACCACCGTGGCTGCTGTGCCCCCTTACATCGGCCCTGATACCCCTGCTCTGCGCACCCTCAGTGAATACGCCCGACCCCATGTCATGTCACCCACCAACCGTAACCACCCATTCTATGTGTCGCTGAGCCCTGGAGACCCCTTACTGGCCTACCACATGCCCGGCCTGTACAGTGCTGAGCCCAGCCTCCGCGAGCGAGAGCTTCGAAACCTCAGAGAGAGGGAGCTCCGCGAGAGGATGAAGCCCGGCTATGAGGTCAAGCCCCCAGACCTCGAAACTTTGCACCCCTCTGCCAATCCCATGGAGCACTTTGCCAGACACGGGGCCATAGGTCTCCCCCACATTCCAGGGCCCCCCCACCCCTTTGCCCCCTTCCACCCAGGGTTAACCCCTTTGGAGCGAGATAGGATGGCACTGGCAGGACCTCAGCTGCGCCCTGAGCTAAGCTACGCAGAGCGACTCACTGCAGAGCGGCTTCACGCAGAGAGGATGGCGTCTGTGGCCACTGACCCCGCCGCTAGGCTGCAGATGCTCAACGTGACGCCGCATCATCACCAACACTCTCACATTCACTCCCACCTCCACCTGCACCAACAGGACCCCCTCGGTCAAGGTGAGGATAGACTTGGTAGCCTCATGAAATAGTTTAACAAGTCATAGTATGTTTTATTTCTCTTTTTAAATGTTTAATAATTACTTACTTCAGGTACGAGCCCCCATCCTCTCGTGGATCCCCTGGCATCAGGACCACGTCTAGCCCGATTTCCTTTCCCTGGTGGCCCGATCCCCAGCCCTTTACTCAGCGATCTCCCTCATGATCATGAGATGCTACGCCATCCACTATTTGGTTTGAGTTATTTTCACTATTTGTCCCAATAGCCTTCATATTTAACCCTCCCAAAACTCTATGACTGTACTCTGTTTCACAGTCTTTTAATGTATGTGTGTTTTTACCACAGGAGCAGCATATCCACGAGAGCTGCAGGGCCCCATTCCTCAAATGTCAGCAGCTCACCAGCTCCAGGCCATGCATGCTCAGTCTGCAGAGCTGCAGAGGATGGCCATGGAGCAGCAGTGGCTGCACGGACATCACCTGCACGGGGGCCCACTACCCAGTCAGGAAGATTATTACAGGTAGAGTCAAATTATTTTGGTTCACTTGAAAACTTTTTAAATGCAATTTATTTAAAGCAACAAACACTGTTATGAGGAAATATGGAATCATAACCATTTATGAATCTTGATACTAGGCAGAGAGACAGATGGATAAAATGACTCAATAAAAAATTATATGATCAGTCTGAGTAAAGAATATCAGATCAGCTTTAGAAGGGAGGAAAAAGTTAATTCAAGCCTTTATGTTCTGATAGATTGTGAAATTCTATCTGGTCTCTGAATAGGCATGGTGTATAGGGATACAGGAACAAAAAACTGCCTACACAAGAATATACTCCCAAACAGGAAAAAATGTTGATACAGTATAGGCCACTGATAATCAAACCCATCCTATACGGTCTAAAGGTATTAAAATAAAACCATTGTAAAAACTTACGCTGAGCAAAATTTCCCTTTGTCTTATTAGCACATACCCCAATATTAAGATTTCTCTTTTTTTATCTACCATGATGTCCACTATGGTAGGTAGGTAGAACTTTTGCATAGCACTAGGAAGAGAGTTAAGTTTTGCAGTAAACATTAGACACATTATTTTATAGTTAAACAAGTCAGAAAATTTCATAATGTGTGAATTTAAAAACAAGGGATCAGTGTGAGCATAATAATTTGTGTTATTGATGATACGTATGGCTCTTTTTTGTAAGACAACTATTGAATTCACATATGTTTTATATGTAGATCCCCACAGTTCTATACAGTAAGACATGTAAGGAAAAATAAGTGAATCATAGATTATTCTCAATGCTTTATAATCTAAAACATGTCTAGATTTTGACAGAATTGCAACTGACTTTGAAATTTTACCCTTTATGTAATAAATATGTTGTTTCCATGTTAACCTACTGTCAATCATAACCCCAAGAAATTTGGTTTTAAAAACTCTTTCAATGCAAACATTACTGATTTTAATTGTAATTTCCCCATTTATTTCATTTTGATTTCCAAAAACCACGAACTTAGTTTTTTTAACATTACGGGATAATTTATTAACATCAAACCAAGTTTTGAGACTTTCCAGCTCACTTTCAATGCCAATCAATAGTTCTTTAAGTTTTTACCTAAACAAACTAAGTTTGTGTCATCTTGAAAAAATTATGTATTTAAAACAATGAGTGACCCTGCAGATATTGTTGATATACAGTATGAACAATATTGATCCAATAACAGATCCTTGGGGTACTCCACAGGTGACCCTCTTTTGTTCTGAAACTGAATCATTGATCTGTACACACTGCTGTCTGTCATCTCAATAACTTTCCACCCAAGAATAAGGGATACCTCGTACCCCATACTTCTCCAATTTTCTTAACAACAGTCTGAGGTCTATCGTGTCGAAGGCTTTTTGCAGGTCAATATACAAACCAATGGAATATTCTTTATCACCTCAGCAGTTTAATCTTTCTTCATCACTTCATGTTCAGTCTCAAATGTATGTGGACTCGGATGTGTTCTGAAAGAAAACTGTAGGTATGTCAGATGAGAGTGCTTACAAACCTTTGCTGTCTTTGTCCACAGTCGTCTGAAGAAAGAAGGTGACAAGCCATCTTGAGCCTCAGGTGGTGCATGCCCTCGATACCCTATATTCATACCCAAATACAATACTGTGTACTTTTAAGACTGCAAAAGTCAATCGTGTGTCTGTTTATTGTTTTAATATATTTTAGAAAAAATGTGGATCTTTATGTGCATTCCTTGTTTAGCACTTATGGGGACTGTCAAAGTTCGTCTGAGATTTTCATATCACAAAAGACTTTATACTAGTTTTAATATTAAATAAAGAACAATCTCATAACTCAAGTGAGATTTAAAGCCACAGATTTTCTCTAAAACACTGTAAAACTGTTTCATATGCAGTGATGAATTTGCTAAAACACAGCTCTTATAAATGATATGAAAACAGACAGACTTTGGTGTTGATTTTAAATATCCCGATGATGATTTCTAATGGATTTCCTTGTACAGAATAACATTTAAATCAGTGTTTCAATGATTGTAATGACCTAGCATGATTCTTTTTCACCGAACTAGAATAGCGAGTTGCATTGTGGTGTTTAGACTTTGAAAGCAAAGTAGAAGTTGGTTTTTCTCTTAAATCTGCTTAATATTTGTCTAAATCCTAAAGTTTTATATATCAAGATATCTTTCCACAGTATAACCTAAGCTTTTATTGGCTCAGTTTTGAGATTGTAAATAGTACATGTCCACATTATTCTATATGAATGATTACTATTGATTTAGCAGTAGACGTGAACACTTGACCCTCAATTCAGCACGATAGTAAATCATAAGCTAAAAGTATTCTATGGTATTATAAGTTGGACCATGATCCTTCTCTTCAAAGTTTTATTAGCAAATGTGTTTGCATTGTTTGGAAAAGTTTACTGAATTGGAAAGGATCTAAATTTTAAGCATATTAATTTTTTAAAACTTACTCTAAATTCAATATTTATGTGACATAAAATGAAAATGTATCCATTGCATATTTATTTCAATAAATATTTCTGCAATGACACCCTATTCCGTTTGCATTTGGAGTTATTTCAATGAATTTGAAATGGTCTGTAGTTTTTACACTCAGCTGCCAGCTTATTGCACACATGCAGCTTCATGCAGGGCTAAACTTTTCAACCCATGACCCCACCTATATAACAGCAACAGAAACGGCACATCCCTGCATCGCTGGAGGAAGTTAATGCAGCCTTCACTTCACAAAGCATTTCCCTCTCTTTAAAAAATCCCTTCCCATGACTGGCACATGAAAATCACAACAGAGCACAGCAGCCTAAAAAATGTGATTACAGATATTTGCTGTAAGAAAGGTCAGAGCCTGTTGGAAGAATCCAATTCTATGTTTTATTACCCCTAAACAAAAAGCAAAAGTCAAGACTAAATGGTTTGCTGTTTCTTGCTGGACAGAGAGCACTGTGGTCTATACATCTCAGGTTAATGTCCAGTTATTGAGCCGTTTTGAGGGTTGTAGGCCAGCTCATTGTAGAAATATCAAACATATCATTTGATTCTCATTTTCTGCTTTATAATTTGGTAAAATTCCTGAAGGTCACAGTTAAAATATATATATATGTATATATATGTATATATGTATATATATGTATGTATATATATATATATATATATATATATATATATATATATATGTGTGTGTGTGTGTGTGTGTGTGTGTGTGTGTGTGTGTGTGTGTGTGTGTATATATATATATGTGTATATGTATATATGTATATGTATATATATATATATATATACCTCTTGCAGATTCTAACGGTTGCAAGTATTGAGAAAGCATTGAGCAGCATTGAGAAAATGACTTAATTTACAGCTCTAAGCAGAGAAAAGAGAAATGATGTAATTGTTAGCAATACAAGGTTGAACAAGTCTTTCTTTGGCTCTCAAATGTACCATTTTGCATTTTGTGCTCTTTTCTGGTGTCTATTTTAGCATTTATTTTATTTTGCAATTACAACGCTTTTTGCCCCAGTCCTTGTTTGTTTTATATGTACATAAAATAGGAAGATACTTTATTAATGTGCCAGCGTGCTAAATGCAGCTAAAGCATTTTTTTCTTACACTTCACATTGATTTAAGCATAATTATCACTATATGTTTTTTTTTTTTTTCATTTTAAATTGAACTCATTTACTACATACATTTTTACAATAGTAGCTGAAATGTAAAAGGTGAAATGATTCCATATTGTTTTTTGTCTTTTGGAGACATCTCACTTCTCCTCGCTCAGTCTCTTGTGACCTTCAAAAGGATCCCGACCCCTAATTTGGAAACCACAGGCTTATACTGATGCAGTGTAAAACAACAGCACAACACTAAATCCTCCATTACACTAATATAATATAGCTTTTTTCAGAAAACACTCAGACATTTCGCCTCTTCTAAATAAAATTGAATGTGAAAACACCTAATTCTCTTTTGTTGTCATTTTAGTGCTGTTGTGATAAACTTACAGCTCTGTAACCATCTATCAGTAATTTATACGGCCTTTCCCTGTCTGGAGTTACTGGATAGCTGTATAATTTTACAAACTAGAATAGCAGTCGGAGAGCGCAGACCTCCGCCAGTGCCACAGTCCTCACCCATACTGTGATTTTCACCGTAAATATTAGTCCTACCTTTATTTCGTCTAAATATTTAGATTCCTTGACCATGAAAACATACCATTATCAACTGGATTCATAATGATATCTATTTTAGTTCAGTAGTTATTCACAAAAATCACATTTTCGTCATGGCGGCCAGATGCTGATCTGGATCAACACCAAAATTGAATCACTTCTTCCTTTTCCCATGCTGAACATTTCCTGAAAATTTCATCATAATCCAACCATTACTTTTTGAGTTATTTTGTTCGCAGACAGACAAACAAACTCTCCCGAAAACATAACCTCCTTGGTGGAGGTAACAATATTTTTGATCTTGCTTTGGGTGCTGTTACCCTTTTCAATAATGACCTTAGACAGAGAGAAGCATGTATCATTCATGACTTTATTTCATTGTTTTATGTACAATACAGAAGTCAGTCACTCGTCTAAAATGTGATTTACCCAGTCATGTTTTTTGAGAAATTTAAAGTGTTAAAGCCATAGTTTTTCTGACTTTGAGAGTGAGTAGTAAAAGCACAAAAATAGCACTGTTTATTAAAAGTTGGCAAAGTTATAAATTAGGCTCTGTTAAAGTGTATGATTTGTTTCAATAATGAAACAGATGTAACTTTATGTACCCAGCAGGATAAACAAACCTCCAGAGGTGGAAAACAGACAGGAAACTGCTTCACTCTTACATTCTTCTTTCGTCTTCTCAAATCCTTCTACTGTTTTCTTTTATAGTTTACTAAAGCCAAAGTAGTCTAAGGTAGTGGTTCTCAACTGGTGAGTTAGCAAGTTGCAGTAATACAATCTATGATTTTAAGAAGCCCTTTGTGGACATACTTCCATGTCTCATTTGAAAAAACAGGTTCATCCACTCCTTAATAAAAATGAACACTTTCATAACTCACTAAAACAGCTCCACAACCTAATTTTAAGGACCATCCCACCAGCTGAGAATCACAGGTTTAGACAGGGTAGTGGTCTGAGTTAAATACTAAAAACTAAGTCTTTAAAAAAATGGTACTACAATAAAATAATATTTCATAGGCAGCTCTAGCTGTCTCTTACTGAATCCTTGCATCCAACATACTGTACATCCAAAACCAGGTCAGTGCAGTATCTACAGCAACAAAAACATCATTTCCCTTTTAATGTCTCTGAAAGACATCCCTCCTACACCAGTAATCTAATCAACAACTTTGCAAATTGCCATCTATCATCTGGCACAAAAGAACATTTCCATACATTTGGCATCATACTGAAAGCTTCTTTACTCACAGAGCATGGTCACATGATAACTTTGGTTGACTTGGAACTAAAATACCAAAGTTAGAGAAAGGTTTAAAAGGAGCAGCTGAAATATGTTCTGGTCAAAGAATGACACCAATAATATTCTATGTTTTTCATATCAACAAATTACTAAAAGCAACTACAGATGATGTCATTTAAACAGTACAGGAATAATGTAGCACAGCACGACACTGAACACTGTCACTCTTAATCTTTCAACAGACAAACTTGAACTGTAAAAACAAACATCTCTCTATTTCCTCTTTGACAAGAAGAAAAACATTCTGATCATTGAACATTTACTTGTTAAACAGCATTCATTCTCTTTTACTTTAATAGAAACCGAAATTTCATCACATTCGTCGGATATGAATGCATGTCTTGGGGACTACAAAAATACGAGGACTACATCAATAGTTTTTGGCTATTTTTGTCGTGCCTGTTAGCAGTTTTTCAGCAGCTGTTCTTTAAAAAAATAATACCCTTTTATTTCAAACGCTGGATAACATCAGGTGCATTTTACAGTATGTTGCAAAATGAAACACAAAAATCATCATCAGGGACCTAATTCAGGTATTTATTTAAAAAGGTATTCTTGAATTGATATAGACTTTTGGCCTTGGGTACTTAGTATAAAAAGCACTAATTAATTTCTGCATTTGAGGACCCATTCCTTTTTGACCTCACTCTATAGAAACCGTAGGATTCAAGGAGAACATCCATTGAATGTTGATTTTATTTGTTGTTTTTATCCTGTTGTGTCCTTGAATGTCTTGAAAGACACCTTTAAATGACATGTATTGTTATTATTATTATTAAATATCATGTCCAGTCAGTGCTAAGGGGTAATACTAGAAAGTTGTTGGTTGCCCTTAAGCACAGCAATTTAAATCAAAAAAGTTAAATATTAGATCAATTTTACCAAAGCCAATCGTAAAATTGAATTGAAAAACACTTTGCCTTTAATCTAACTGCCGAGGAATGAGTTTAGTCATATGCCAGATCTAAAAGCCAACGATATGGACGTACAGTATGTCCTCATAATGTTGACTGTGATCTTAATTTTTAATGTTGACTGAACACATAGCCCTTTGCTGCAATGTTAATGTTGTCAAATACAATCACACAATTCCTCATAATAACTGTACCAGCCAACAGCAGTGTAGCTCAGAATTATTCTGAGCTTGAGCTGAGAGCTGCTGGGAGCTCTTTCAGCTACTTCACTGACAACTGACAACACCTGATACAACCCGGCTTCAAAAAATACTGAACTTTCCTTTAATGCTCACATCTCGGTCAGTTGTGTGTCTAATATAGTTTTTTAGAAATGATAAAGAATGATGATGTTTTATATATTTGACAAAATGTGTAGTCCTAGTTAGCATTTTGTTAACAACAGTGCTTTTTAAAGATGCAGCAGGACTGTAAAATTCACAAGGGAACAATTTGCGACTTTCGTTATGCTGTTTAAGAGAAAGTTAAAATATCCATAGCTTGACGATATTTCGTTCATTTCTTGGCAACAGTGTTTACAATCCCATAGACTTTAAGACCAGGGAACTGAGAGTGCTAAAATGCCATGTGGAGTCTGCACTCTAGGACTCATTGCTGCACCACCCTATGTACAATTTATATGGTCTGAAACCTATTCTGTAACTACTGATCAATAACTAATTCAGAAAATTTTTACAGCAGTGGCAGCCATCTTGTCATCATCAATGTTTACTAAATGGCTGTATTCCTCCTGACACACCCCTCTTTAAAGAAAACCTTGTAATTATTTTGAGCAAAATTAAGCCAAACTGTCTGCGTTTTTTGTCAGGGGTGGGATCACATTTACTCATTGACATAAGTATGACCTCACAGTATACTTTAATGATCTCTCTGCAAAACAACACAAAGAATATCTCCAGATTTGTCCTTAACTATATGATGATTTGAACAATTTGACAAAAGTCATATACTAACATTGCTGCTGTATAACACACACAATGGCATGCACTCAGACAACAATTAAAGGCACGTATATAATATCAAATATAGAGCAGTTTTGTCTTAATGGATGGACCCAAGTGAGAAGGTTTGGAAATGACATCTCTTTTGCACACAAATCAGGGATCATCTTGTGAGGGATTCTTCTTCACATACTGGCGCAGGTACTGGATGGCTGACAGTGCGCTCACATTTGCTAGCAGAGCTGAAGAGGGTTTAAATGAAGGAAGGTTTTAAGGAAAATTAGCAAGACAAAAAAAGTATTTAAAAAAGGAGATGCACCAAAATAATGTTTGATTAAAAACATCTACATATAATTTCATTAGAGAGGTTGTGCCAGACTTTTTTGGTTGCATAGTATGAATTTTTTTCTCAACATAGAGCTGAGCCTTTGACTAAGGAAATCTACGAAGAATGAGCCAATTGAAGTAAACTGCTTTCAGGGCTTGTGTTATCATCTTAAGTCCCTGTATCACTAAAAAAAGATAATCTACATAAAGTTGTGTCATTAAACACCAGAGCAAAACCTTTAGATGTGCAGAATTTAGACTCAAGAAATCCCCACTCTGGGATAATAAGGGTGTGTCTGCTGATTGCACAAAAACCAAGCCCGTGAAGGGAATGACACCCTCTTCTAATCGTCAAAAAATTCTGGTAAATCCTGGTTATCAAGAAGAGGCACATAGCCTCATAGCTGCAGACTTGCATGCTGAGACTTGCAACTTTCAGTTACAGTAAGAATCAAAGATGCTTTAGGTGCTCCATTGTTTCCATCACTGTAGCAACAAGTTTGCATGGTTGTAATACAGTAGTAGTCCCCTTTCTTGTCTGGAGCCCCTCCGCCCTACATGTACCTTTGGGCTAATTTACATGGCTATTTCAAGGCATATTTATACCCCTGTGGCATTTTGCCTTTTAATGACTAGGACAGACGGAGGTGCAATGGGGAACTAAGCAATCCCTCCCCTGTGCCTGCCATGGAGGTAATAGCATAGATGTTAGAGGGGGGAAATGGGTTTGGTAAAGCAAACAGTAAGTGTACGCTTCAAGCTTGCATGTCTACCTGTGCCAAAATATAATGTGAATCAACAAGATAGACACCAAATAGTGTAGAATGTCAAAGTTAAACCAGACAGAAGTTTGTTTTGTTATAGTACTGTTGTAAAAATGCTCAGTAAAACACCTTAATTAAAGCTTATTGGCCCTTCTCCCACACAAAAATACATGTTTGTCAATGATAAACATTGGTTTCATTTATTTTTATTGAAAAGATACAACACAAAAGGCCAGCTACATCAGCCTCAGCCACATCAGATGTGTTGTTAAGGGTGGGCTTAAAGGACCTTGGCCCACCTACTTGTGTGACTGGCTTACCCCAGATAACAGGAAGAAAAAAGCAATTTTTACCTATTCTTTATTGATTCATATTTGGTATCAGATGCTATGTAACACCTGATAATCAGTTTTACTCTTAAAAATATATTAAATATCCTATAGTATATTTTGCAGGTGTTGTGTTGCTTTGGACCAATTGATTCGGACCAAAATTTGGACCAATGAAATCAGTCGAGAGATAAAACTAGAGCCGTCATGTTACAGGGACTGAGACAGAGAGCTATTTGAAGGACAGAGACTCAAATTTCACCCAGGTAAAAGAAGCATAAATACTCAAGGGTATGTAGTCACATTAATTGTAGTGAAAGCGTGACTGATGCTGCTTCTGCTGGGAGAGGTGTGTCTGGTATTAATACAAGAATAACATTTTAATAACTCTGCAAAAGAGAAACAATGATTGCATTGCAGAGAAGACCAGAGGTTGTATTCAGTGTTCCTGCCTGCTTTAATTGCCTTTAAATTGGCTGCAGGGCACAAATTTTTATTTTATTTTGTTGAAACAGATTAGACAGCGCTACTCATTCCTTTTTTAGGGAAATAATTTTGAATTAGGCAGTAAAAGCTGCATACTTTACTCATGCTAATTAGACATTCATATCTCTCTCATATGTACTGTAGTCTGCAGGTAATCAAAGGCTGTCTCTATGTCATCGACAGAAAACATTTCAGGATGTTCATTTATATGTAAAAAAAAAAATACAGGATGGAAGCCAATAAAACAGATTTTAAGTTGATTTTTAAAGGCCCCTCCAAAACTGAAGTCAAAGTAATGTGTACATTTCACACAGTGAAGTTGGTCTTACGAAAAGTTGTTTTGTTTTAACTACTTTGATTATTAACAATAATAACTTCAGAACTGACAAGGCATAGTGCCTTCTACCCAAGTGACCCAACCCTGCTCCCAAAAGTTTGGAATTAAATAACTGAGCCCCTAGTTTGTCCCTGCCATCATAAAATAAACTTGAAAGTTGTGAAAATAACTTTAAAATGGTCTCCATCCATAAATCAGTCAAACATACAACAGTTCTCAGTCTCTTCACATTTGACAGCAACTTCCATCCAACAAATACCATTTGTTTTTGGAGACTTTCTTGCTCTACGAGAACCTTAAGACTTTAAGTTTTTGGTTAATAAACAAAAGATTGTTAATTTAAAGATGGAAATGTCCCTACGAAGAGTTTCATACCTGCTTTCCAGGTATCAGCAGCCTCTGGATCGGATGATCTTAATACCCACGAGGCGAACGCAATGCACACCAAACACATATCTGACTGCTTCAGGGCTGAGAAGATGCCCTCTCTTCCTGTAAAAGACATGAATGTAAAATTTGACTCCATTTGGCATATCTTCTTTGATTAGTTTCCTTCTATCCACGCCATTGCTCTGTGAAATGTGGCTTACTTGAGGTCTCAATGGTTCCTAAGACCCCATGTTGTATTGCTGGCTCTCCAAACAAATGAGCCAGAGATATAGGGACACTCCCCTCTTCGAGCACTGTCAAAGGAG
Organism: Scarus forsteni; assembly: GCA_036419115.1. Taxonomy (NCBI): domain Eukaryota; kingdom Metazoa; phylum Chordata; class Actinopteri; order Labriformes; family Labridae; genus Scarus; species Scarus forsteni. Next base: position 31,145,594 of record JAZDUH010000152.1, read on the forward strand.
ATCCCTCTTCCTGTATGTGTTTATTCACTGCTTCAACTGGAAAAACCCAGGGGCTGGTGCTTCCACTCCAGATGCTGCCTTTGTTCTGAAAGGGGATCTTCTTTATGGACAGCAAACTGGGAAAACCACTCACAAATGTTCCAACATTTCTTCCCAGAATGAGAGAGTGCGACACAACCCTGATAGGTGGGACGTCATTGTCCTCATTGCTTTTTGAGCTCAAGAAAACAAAGTCTGGATCGGGGAATGTGAGTTCTCGGACGGTAGGATGAGAGCAAGAAAAAATAGGGATGGGGTTTTGGTTACTCCACTGAGAATCATGGAGGGACAAGAGGGACTTTTGATCACCGGTAGTGGGATTAAACTCTGGTGTTAGTGAGATTTCTGGGTGTAAGATGGTGACACAGCTCTCCCTCTTTGACTGATCTGTGAGGAGATGTTGGAACACCTCAAAAAATGGTATTTCAGTGAGGCCATCAAGTACATTTGTGTCTGATAGAAAAGGTACAGAGATTGATGTTCCCAGGATGTCACTTGCTTCTAAAACTATGTCTTCTTCCAGAGGTGGACAGCTGCTGTGGACTAGACTGCTGTCGTTAAACTGCAGAGATAAATCCTCCATGTTGAGAGCTGGGACATTTTGCACACTTTTGCTTTTTATAATCTGCCTAGGACACTCAGGGTCTTTAGAAGTGAAAGCACTGTAGTCCTGATCCTCAAAGAAGTCCACTGAGGGAACAGGTGTCTCTTTTCCTTCAGAGCATGTGGAGTCCTCTTCGTCAAGGAGGGAAGACTCCAGAGTTTCTTGTTGATATTCACTTAGAGTGTCAGGACTTTGGTTTCTACTGGCACCAAGAAATTGCCAGTACTCTTCTTCGAAATCAGAGGTGGAGAACTCACAGCTTGAGCGATGTGGCTTGGATTCATCAACCTGTGTGAAGTAGTCTGAATCAGCAGTGTCAGATGTATCCATTAATCCACCAATAGACAGGTTATGACCCACAGTTTCCACTAAAGAGCAGGGCATTGTTTTGAAATCCACAATATCTGGTGTTGCTGGTTCTTGTGTCTCCCTTGGAGTCGGACTCTTCCCCATCCTGAGCTGTAAAATGTCATTTATGGTCAGTTTTTCCATCTCATCCCAAAAAGCAGAAATGGCAAACACAGGCCGAGTGTTTCCTGCAGCTGCAGCATATGTTTCAGGGCTGTCTGCTGCTGTGCACGGTGTTACAGTCAAATCGGGTACAGTAAGAGGGCTGAGCTGATCGCCTGAGGAGCAAGCAGATGTTGGAAGATTAATTTCATGTTTTTGGAGTCCAGCGGTGTCCGAGGACATGCAGGGTACCATGCTGCGAGTGTCATTCACACATGCAGAGTGGTCATCTGGCATTTTGTTAACACTTTGCTGCACAGATGGGAGGGTTTGCACGGGCCCAGCATCAGGGCTTCCATGACCTTCAGAGTTTGCTGCTGTTGGATCAGAGTGAGTACTGTCATTTAAAGATAACTGGGAATTAGCTGTGACCTGTTTGTCGTCACATATGGTATTTTCCATTAGATTAAGAAGAGGGCTGTTTTTTGTCAAAGACACTGGGCTCTGCAGGGGGGGACTCAGAGGCTCGTCCATAGATTCAGCTGCTGACAAATAGCTCTCAGACTCATAACTGTGAGTGGAGAGGTACTCTTCAGACTCCAAACTGTCAAAACGTTTCGGGCCTTTGGGTGTAAATGTGCCTCTCAATGGGAAAATATCTCTCAGGGGAAGAGACATACTAATAAAAGGCTTGTCTGATGAGTTGTCTTCTTCTTCAGATGTTGAAGACATTGGTGATAAATCTGAAATGGCTTTGTTTTCTCCAGCAGTCAGGCACCTGTTGGAAATGTCGGGCTCATTATTTCCTGTGTCGATCTCCAATGTGGACCCAATTTCCAAACAGTTGTGCTTGTTTGTTCTGCACATTTTACCCTCCCTCCTAGATTTTTTTTGTCTGCGTTTTTTTTTCCCAGAGGGCACACGCACCCGCTGACGCGCCGGATTGGTGTTCACCGTCACAAACCAGCGCTCCCTCTCAGCTCGTCTGCTCACATCTTCGCTTTCGGCTCTGTCTGCGCTCTGAGGCTCATTCACATCAGACTCTGTTTGGTTGAGAGAAAGTGGGTCAGCTTCTTGAGCTAGTTTGAGTTCACAAATGTCAGACTCTGTTTGGTTTCCATTGTCCCCCCTCAGCTCTGCTGCTTCTCTGGAAGATGACTGAGCATGTATTTTCTCAGTGACATCGCGGTTTGTCTTCCCTGCAGCTGTCCCATGCACCTCCTCTGTGTTTGCACTTCTTTCCTCAGGACAATCAAGGCCTATTTCACTGCTCAAAGGTGTCTCTCTGTCTTCTTCACCTCGGTCTCTTCTTGAAATACTCAAGTCACTCTGCACTTCCTCCACACACCACGACCCAGCAATGCCCTCACTTTTATCGCTGTGTGCTTCAGGGCCTGTGATTAAAACCGGACTTGAGTTTCTTGAATCCTCTGAATCACTCAGGCTGGCGTGGTCGGGGCAAGCAAGCAAAGGTTGCTGCAAACCACACTCCTCGCTGTCCTCATAGAAGCTCGTCCAGTCATTTTCTGCTATGTGTATGCTGTGGTCTAAATCATCCATCCTGTTTCCTCACATGCTCTTCAGTCTAAAAATAAGGAGAGAGAAAACACAAGGATTAATGTTCTCAGACTGCAGATTTAGGTGTTTTCCATGGAAACATAATTGCAGTGGCCTTGTGGCAGTGTTTATCAGCACATCCTTGGTATCTCTGCCAGATTAGACAAGCCTTGATTCTGAAAGAAGTGGGACATGCAAAGAAAGTGAATAAAAAAAAGAAACTGTGATTTGCAAATCTTTTTTTTTTTTTACATTTAATTGATGAGAGCACAAAGAAGACATTAAAGGTTTAAATGGATGAACTTGGCTTTTTTTTTTAATAAAAACACATTCTGATTTGATGACTGCAACAAGTTCCAAAAGCAGTTGGGACAGAAGCATGCTTAATACTATACTGTGATTCTTTGACAGCCACTGCAGTGGGCTCATCACTGGTGACTCAGTTGTAGGAGCATTAACTACGAGCATTTTCTTTTTATTGCTTGATGGACATCCATATACAGCCAGGCGTACACTTGGTGATTTCAAGAGGTTCTGACCCAATTTGTAAGTTGTACACCTTGCTACATTTTTTTAGTGCAGTGGTTTTCAAAGTTATTTTGCTCAAGGCACATTTAAGATCACACCAAAATCCACAAGGAATAGCTTCTTAAATTGTGTTACAATACCTTAAAAGTCTGTTCATTTCTAACAATGCCCAATAAAATTCCACCAACAGTTGAATTACTCTTGACTTATAATATTCACAAAGGGTTCATTTAAATTGTTACAAATACATAACCTGTCACACCAGATAGACTGTTGAATCATTCCATCTGTCACGATTTTTTACGGGCCAGTCAGATGATGTAGTAGGCAGGCCCAACTGCATGACAGAATGTAAGCTGCTTCGTAAAACAAACTCTTTTCAAAACATGTCAGAAGTGGAGCAAAAATATCATTACCAAAAGATAAAACTGCTACCAAAGCCATTAGCATCTATCCTAAGCTCTATAAATGCAGTCATTTTCTGCTGTCGTCTCGCTTGTATCTCCCACCTCTCCCTTATCTAAAAGACACTAATTAGGCTGTGCAGCTTTCGGCCAAGCACAGTCATTGTAGACTGGAGCTTGGCAAGATGGCCCTGTATGATTTACAGACATTGAATCTGGCTGGACCTAACAGGTTGCATATTAAAATGAGGTGAACAAACAAATGGGGATCACACAAACAACAGTTCTAATATCTTTAAAATTCATAAAGTGAATTTGAGTAACAAATTTGCAGTTATTGCCATAGTTTTCACATAGTTGTAATTAATGGTCATCAGGATTTTTAAGGCACACATAGACTTTGGGACTACTGGGGACACAGCAGCATTAAATGGCCTAAAGCCTGTTGCACCAGCTAAGTTATTTTATAAGTTCTGGTGTCAAATATAGACTAAATCCTAAGGAGAAATTGGTTTAGTTGCAACTTGTTTGGTTGCACAACCTAGTTGTACAGTTCCTCTTAACTAGTATAGCACAACATTAAAATAAAACTTTCCACAAAATTATGTCTTAACCTCTTTTGTGCAATCATTTTAAAGTATTTCTGGATTTCTTTTTACAGCGCTTGCTCCAAATTCAAAGGCATATGGAACACATCATATCTTTGTACAGACTAACATCAGGAAATACTTTCAGGTAGCCGCAGTTTATTGACATACAGTAACAGAAATAAACGAGATTATACTAAAACATTATAATTAGGTGATAACTGAGGCTTATATCCTTAATCTACTTCCTGTGGCAAATAACAGCGTAGACAGCATGCAGGGAGAAAATTTAACCATGCGAATGGCCAAAACATCCTTGCAGTTGTAAAACAAAGTGCAAGCAAGAAAGTCATCATACATTTCTGAGGGATGTCGTTTATCACAAAGACCACACTGCTGACATGAAACAGACTCTAAGACGCTCTGCTCTTCCTCATCCTCCTGTAAACCATACACCATGGCAGCCATATTTTACAGAGGACTTTCCATCCACTAATATGTAGGTGTAAGATTTCAGTTACAACTTAAGTGAGAGTTTCCCTGGTGATACAAGACTTTAAACATTAGTGAAGTGTGTACATTCTGCATGTTTTCGTTTTATACGTTTGTTGAAATGTCTCCTCTGTGTGAAAGAGCAACTCTAAGAACAAAAAATGGTTCCAGCATTAAGATCTACATTTTTTTTATAACAGCAGTGATTGTTAAAATACCCTAGAAGTAATCAAAAATGAATATATGAACCTCATTTATGACAAACATGACCTCTTTAGGTACAAACCAGGCTATGCTTTAACTTATGCAAAGAAATGCTACATATATCTGATCAATCTGTGTTTCCTTTGGTTGTTTATTGTTTGCACTCACAATAAAAAATTAAGACAAGACAAAACAACAAAAACAAAATTAATTTAGATATGTGCAAGACAGGTATGAACCCTTGGGGGGCTTGTATGCGAACCTCACCCGATGAATGTTAAAATTCAAAACCATTTTTCATTAGTAAGACATGACAGAGAAAAGAGAAATAATTAAAATGAAGCTAACTTTCAATTATTGAAAAGGGTTAAGAAAATCAAATCAAAGAATATGACACAAGGAAAAATAAACACAAATAAGTAGAACAAAGTGTTCTAAAAGGGAATCTATTTAAGTACTAACAAACTAATGAGGTGCTTTTGACATTTTGTAAAATAAATACATTTAATTGGTTCATCAGGTAATTGACTCTTACCATACCATGGACAAATCGAAAAAAAACCTGCAGTCCCAGAGGACGCAGGCAATTATCTATCCTTCTAGCCCTTTCATGGCTCCTCTTGATTGGTCAGCAGCCAATCACAAGGCTGACATATAGAGACAAAAACCAGGCATGCTAAAAATAAATGCTAAACACATTTACAGGCAATTGAGGGACACTGATTAACCTGGAAATATGTTTTTGGTTTGGAAGGAAGCTGAAATATCTTGATTATTTGGCAGTAATAAGAAATAAACAAACTTGAAGTATTTATTTCATAAATTTTGAGTATTTAAAGATTTCTGAACTCAGGAATTGTGCTGATGTGGGGTTTCAGAAAATGTAGATATTTTGTTGTTCATATAAATCTCCCAGACTTTTCTGGCCTCTGTAACTAGTCACAGGTGTCGTAGTCATTATGCGTATATGTTTCTAAAAATAGCTGATCAGTTTAAACATCAAGTATCTTCTCTCTTTGCTGTGGATAAATGAACAGGAGGATGAAAGGGACTAGTAAATCACTGTATTCTGTTTTTTTATTCACATGTCCAAACTTATTTGGCAGTAATGTGTTAGTTGATTATGCATCAACAATATTTTTTGAGATAAATATAGAGGGGTGTCATCTGAAGCTCAGCATAAGCTGTAATCATCTGTCATTAGGGTACATTTGCTGGGAACATGCTGCTGTGTTTGTTCAAAGCTTTAGAGGTGAAGACCTGAGGGAGCAGAACAGCAGAGTCACAAGCTCCAGAGCAGACACCAAAATACCTCCAGTCATATGACCTGATATGAAAGATTCAGCTGTCCAGAGTCACCGTACAACCTACAGAGACAGCCTTACATGCATATTCAGTGTGTTTTTTGTAAACAGAGTGAAAGTAATGCAGCATGAACATACAGACATAATCCTACAGTGTCAGTGTGGATTCTTATATCAAAGCAGCATGTTTTTCCCAAAGGTCTTAACTGTGATGTTTAAAGCTGTGGGAGAAAATATTTAGTCTCAAGGCTTACTTTCATTTTCATCTTAAAGACAGCTGTCTACCCTCTCCCTGTTAAAGTCATCACAGGGCTTTTCTGTAAACATATGTCAGCACAACATGAACCAGCACACAGGAACAGAACATTAATGTGATTCAGCAGCAGTTGGGAAGCCTACCTGTTACAGAAGGACAGAGTGTCCAGTTTGAAGGTGACAGGGCTCTCTGTCTGCAGGGACATGTCAGCTCTGATGTCCGTCTGTCCTTGTCTGTGTGTGGGACTGGGGCCTGGCTCTCAGCTGTTATAAATAGAGGAGTATGTCCAGTCACATGGAGCTGCTCCGAGTGTAAACGTCCGTCCCTCCGTTTCAAGAGCTGTGACATTTCAGTGCCTTCAAATACGAATACCCTTTACTTTTATCAGACAATAATAATCAGTCAAATTCTCAGCATAACAGAGATTCAAGGATTATAATTGATTTCTACTGCAAGGAAAAACTTTATGGATGCATTAAGATTATTACATTTCATATGGGTAAAAAAGTATTAAGATCAAAATGTATGTATACATCATAAAGACATTTACAATACAAATTTATTCCCTCAAAATTATGTACGCTGAACTCTATCTCTCTATCAATATATAAAGATATATATATCAGCTTGTGCAGTTGTTTAAGCCTATGTATATTTTTATTTCTGAATAAAAAGAGAGAAATAAATAAAAGTTAGAGACATTTTTGTGAACTGAAACGAAAACAAACTCAATACTTTGGAGGAAACAATAGCCTACCTCAACTACTTAAAATCAAAATAAAACTCCATCTCCTCCATTGTGAGTGGCGGTCCCCCGGTGGGCCTTTGAGTTACTGCAGGGGGGCTTTGAGAGGTCATTTACAAAAGATAGAATCTATAACCATTATTGGAATTCTTTTTCAAAGTATCATAAATTACTTGATTATGTTTTTGTTAAATCCCAGAACGAACAAAGTACTGTCAGGAGATTTATCTTCCATTCAAATTATTATCACTTATATTAGAGGTGAAGGTGGTGGTGTTGACCCTCTGCAGTGGTTAAATTTGCAGATCGAGTTCATTTTTTATTGGGTGAGATTTTTGCTGAAATGTGCAGTGCTGAAAAATCCTAACATATTATTTTACATGATGGCAAATATGTATTGTTACTTCAGTGCTCTGCCCCTAAAAAATGTAGAACCTTGAAGTATTTCATAATAAACAGATCACAGTGTAAATGATATTCAATAAGAAGGGGACTCTCAGGTGAATACTGTCGCTTGTTTGTCTGCTTGATTCCTGAATACAATAATATATCAGCACCCTCAGAGGTGTTGATTCTGCTTTGACAAAGATTTGGGAGTCACAAAATATTACAAAAGATAACATAGGTGCAAAACAAAGCATTCAAATTATAATCGGTTTATGAAAAATATAAGCTTACAAATTTTTATGACTCATGTTGTGGTGGTTCCCGGTTCGATTCGCAGGTCGGACAGGGCCCTTTCTGTGTGAAGTTTGCATGTTCTTCCCGTGCATGTGTGGGTTCTCTCTGGGCACCCCGGCTTCCTCTCACAGACCAAAAACATGCTCATTAGGTTAATTGGTGACTCTAAATTGCCCTTAGGTATGAATGTGAGCGTGAATGGTTGTCTGTCTCTTTATGCGGCCCTGCGATTGGCTGGCGACCGGTTCAGGGTGTACCCTGCCTCTCGCCCAATGACAGCCGGCATAGGCTCCAGCCTCCCGACCCCAAAAGGGATAAAGGGGTACAGAAAATGAATGGATGAATGAATGTTATGGTTGTCTGACAGGTTGGCTTCAGAGGATTTTCAGGTTTGTAACTGTTGCAGCACACTGAAGTTTAAAGCCATGAAAGCCTGTCTCTGGCACCATCATTTTAATATTTGATGAGCATGATTGCAACCAACATCAAAATGTTACCTTTCTTGCTTAGTAATCTTCAAAGGTCTTGAACTTGATCTACACCTTTCTCTAAAAAAAACACAAAAAATGATTTTGTTCCCCAGCTGATTGCTGGATTTATATCCTGTTTAAACTGACAAAAAGCACCAATGCTGCTCCAACAGGCAGAAATAATGTCCTGTTTGATCAAAGTCCTGAAATGTATTTAAGTGTTGAATGTGAATAATAAATGTAAAGTTAAATACTCATTTTCTCCCATGATTCTATTTTGGCATTGGTGGTCTTAGTCCAAGTACTTATCCAGATAAACCATACCTGAATTACTGGGAGAAAAAAAACTCCAGCCTTTCACCAAGTTCTTATTTCTGACACTTTGCAGGTACAATCACATCCCTTCTTCAACTGAGCATGACACAAGCTTGAAAACACCCTTTGTATCAAAAACATTTTGTGATGGCCTAATGAAAACATTTCTGGACTACAGGAGGGCAGGTTTGAACATGGTTTTGTTGGTGAGATTTATGATGTTAAGTGAAAGTATTAAATAAACTTTGTCCAATAAACAGTGAGGCATTGTTTATTATACTTAGCAGCAAGGATTAAAACAGAAAAGCATAGAAAACACAGAATCCTTCATAAATTCACATAAGAATGTATGACAATGTGTCTTCATGACTGCACAGTGGAAAACAGTAGTTATGGAAAGGTGCTTTATTTCTCTAACATCACACATCTTCAGAATTGTCTTCATGGCATTATGACTAAAATATGTACATCATGTAAAAAAACAAAATATAACAGGAAAAACTATATTTACATGTATTCAGCTTATGGATGTCTGTACAAAAGCAAACACAGGAGGACAAATAGGAATATTCAAGGAATAATTGCTGCCATTGTCTGGTTCACTTTACGATACTTCACACTGAAGATGGATCCTGTATTGCATCAAGATAGAATATTAAAAATAGAATACCATATAGCAAATCAAACTTTGTTAACTGTCCTTGTTGAAGTACAGTGTACAGCAAAGGCCACTGAATAGAATTCAAATAATCATAAATTTACCACTAAGTAACTGAACATTTCCTGTCCTGCTTTTATAGTGGCTAATGGCACAGTTATCACAGTATTGACATACAGTAAAAAAACATTCTCTTCAGACATATGGCAATTTTAGATTAACAATCAAGTAATTTTAGTAATGCAACCTTACAGCTGCCATGGATACAATAGGAAAATCTCAATCACGCTCAATGGCAACAGGTTATTTTAGGTAAACCTTTAAAATGAAGAGCCTCATATTGGCTGATAGCTTCAATGTAATAAAGTGCTGGATGAGTCAGTATTTCTGTGTTCACACAAGGGTCATGATATAGTTTTATAAGATAAAGCATCTTTTTGTGTTTGAGTGGGACTGTTTAAACTTGCGTATGCCTGATACATTCTTGGTTCTTCTTGGTAAGCTCACGAAAGTAATAAATACAAAAGTGAAAAAAATAAAATCAATTAATCATACACACATACAGCAGATACAGTAAGTCTCTTCATAATGTTCTAGAGCAGCAGAAGAACCTTCCTACTGTCAGTGTACTTATTAACTCTGATTATCAGTAAAAGTCAGTGCACAGGTACAAAATGCAAATATCACACATTCAAGATTACAAAAACACCCTTGAATAAACCGTACATAAAGCTCACAGAAAACGTCACTATGCTGGCACTTGGTCCAAATAAAATCCTACTTGGTCACTGTATCAATTCCACTTTGCTTTTAAAGGAATAGTTTGACAGTTTAGGACAAAATTCTTAAAAGCAAACTGTTATCTTACTTCAGCAAACACACCTCAAAGAGCGAATACAGCGAGTGTTGTTTGTTTCTCAGTTTTAAAAATAAAACTGAAGTGCAAAAACCAAAGTGTAACAAGTGCAAAAACCAACAGAGGGGCTCGCTGTAATAACTAATGTACTGGCAAGAAGGGATGACCTGCAAGTTGACTGGACTGTTACCCTTATCCGCTCAGGCAGGGAAAAATGCTGCCTTGCAAAAAACGTCCCTTCTGTAATTTCACATAGTTTTCTGTAATTCTGGTGTTTCGTCAGTTATTCTTCTATGATCACTTCATTAGTTACTGCAGCGCCACCTTTTCAATGATTTAGTAGGTATTTCAGCTGAAAGACTACATCAACAGCTTCATGGCTGTCACTCCCTTGAACATGCTCATCACACCTGCATCAACTCAGACCAGATTTTACAACATTTTACTTTAAACAAGGTACAATGGAGAACACTGGAAACTACTGGTTTCAACAAAGGCAAAAAAACCCAATAACCTGGAATGAAGATTTAAAAAATGTCTCAGTTAGAATCCATCATGATTGCCTCAGACCACTGGGGTCTTTACAGTGCAATTTCAAGGCACGATCTTCACACTCTTGTGGTGTTTTACCTTCACTGTTATTGTTGCAGAGGTGTAATGAAGTAGGTGTCAGCTATATAGGTAGTAACAGAGGCGTTAACACAGGGTATAAACATGAAGTGTGAAGTTCAACTTAAACCTTTAAAGATCTTTTTAAACCTTATCATATATTTAACGTCCAAGAAGGTTGCACTGGGGACTGATCTGTGGAAGCTGAACAAAAGTTAGCACATATAATCAGTCCAACAGTTTAGATACTTGTAACTCCTCATGGTTGCAAAGTAATGGAGATTGATTTTTGGGTGTAAAGAGAAAAAGAAAACTAGCTGAGTGACTGATCTAATGCAAGGCTAATGCAGAGAGAAAAATACTTTGAACTGTGTTATTTATACTTAAATACAGATAAATAGAAGTTAAGTTACCATAAGTAAAGGAGAAAATAATAATAAAGGAGGAAATAAAACGTAATGGCCCATAACATTAACTGCAGACAAAGCGGTATTTCTGGGCCACATGATACTTTGGTGGGACCGGTGATTCTGAGGAGCCACAAGCCCCTTGAATTTAATATCAACCTTTGCATGAGGTTTTTGAAGAAGTTTTGAAGAATTTTGACATACTTCTTAGAACAATCTTTGGTAGTTTTACAAACAGAGGGGAAGTAAGTATATTTTACCAAGTGTCAAGCTATTTCTTGAAAAACGGGTCAATATATTAATTAATAAAAACCATCAAGTTGTTAAGCACAAACCATCTGACAACAGATAAAAACATTAATTATAGGGTTAAAGTTTAAAAATAAGAGCAGCATGAGTGGTAAAGTCGACCTATGATGTTTTAAATTTACAGGAAACTTGCTGAAATCAAGAAGTCAAAGACTGGCTCTGAAGTACTGACAGAGTGGTACTTGGTGATTACTGGTGTTTTCATCATCACCATACTTCTTACAGAAAATGCAGCAGCCCAAATAATGTTAAGCAGCTGCAGTGAAATTTGGCCGCCTGGTTCAGCTGGTCTCTCTGTGGATTTCTTCCTTCCTTATCGGAGAGTCTTAGCATCGCTCCGGAGCGTTCTCTCCTACCTGCACCAGCAGCACCTCCTACACGTTGTAGTCTTGAGTGGCGGATGAAGTGGGCACAGTTGAGCTGTTCAGAGTG